>JAZGTJ010000522.1:33959-102511 GCA_036877575.1 Botia almorhae
GGTGGAAGGACGGAGGGAGGGAAAAGACGAGGTGGAAGGAAGGAGGGAGGGAAAATGAGAGGAGGAAGGACGGAGGAGAAAAGCTTGAAATGACATGAATGTTAATAGATGAAGAATTTTCAATAAATTTTTGTTAAACCGCTTCTTTAAAAGATTATATTGAGGCTAATATTATTATAATGAGTTTCAGTTTTTGTAGAAGACTATCTTCATCTAATAAAGCAAGAGTTGCACAGAAATTCTTTTATAATCAGTGGAAAGCCTTAATGATATTCCAGCATTTGTGGTTTATTCCACCTGGGGACCTCCTTTTGTGTTGTGTTGTACAGGTGCTCACCCCAGAGTCCTGGCACGAGTCCCAGACAAGCCTCTGAAATCCTGCCACCCTTTCCTCTGAATGATCTGCATCACTTTCAGTGCGCTGTTGAATGCAGCTTTCTCAAACAGTTTGTCTTGACAGAAACCAAAAAATCCTTATATAAATTCATCTCATTACCATTTAAAGTACAGCTGACACTGGCTCATGCATTTGTGCTGCATTAGAACACAATGTCTCTGGTTCCTCTAACGCAGAGGGATTTAAAGGTGTTTTCGGGCCTGACTTAATGCCCTCTGGGTCTTAGAGCTCATGGAATTTCTTTAGACTTACTGTACGGCGCTCTGTTATATCCTTATGGAGTCCGTATCATCCATCATAACTGAGTTCAGTTATACGTGAGACTGAGTCTGAGAGTGAGGCTGTGGGCACGGCCAAAGACAAAAGACATAGTATCAGAACAAATCAAATCAGAGATGTTACAATACTCTTGTTTTTTATTTTCAAAAGCTGGGTTGTGCTGTGACTATCCAAGAGCCTTATGCAACATTGAAAGTTCTTTGAGTGCCTACGAAAGTGCTTACGGGTAGAAATGAGCTTGCGCGTGTGCGTGTCGAAAGATGAAACTAAAACAAGAAGAAAAGAAAAAGTGAGGTTTATAGTATGTGCCAAAGAAAACCAATTCCTTTGGGCTATATATTAAAAGCCCAAAGGAATTTGTTTTCTTTGGCATATATATATATATATATATATATTTGGGAGATATATATATATATATATATATATATATATATATTTAAACATTTTCCATGCACAATATTTTATCAAGTACTTGCTGTTTCTGTGTGTTTCTGACTGAAGAATGTATTATTGTAATAAATTGTATATGAATGCATAAATAATATATAGATCATCAATCCAGGCGGCCACACAAGACGAATTTCCCTCCACAGGAATCAAGAAGTCGGCGGCAATCAAATTAACATAATTATTCATTAATATGCAAATGAGTACAGATGTTTGACGAGCAACAGATGTGCCATTCGTGTCGAGCAACACAACAATGTGATCGACTGTGAAGGAGACCGCAGCGAGAGCGGCCATCATTCATTTCAGCGGGCGCGTTCATGCGGATAGGCAGCTATCATTTGGCCCCTGCGAAGCCTCGCAGACATTACTGGCCGGGCTTGTGTTTTGACTTATACGTAATGTGATTTTTCGAGAAATGCACCAGAAAGGTCCCACATAATCACCACAAGCAGGGCTGGGTAATGATTTGTGGCTGTTAACCCACGGCTGTCAGATTGCAGGGGGACAACTCACAGGAACAGAAGCAGGAATAGAATCTTTCATGCTGAACATCTAATGAACACAATCAGGCTGCTTATCAAATGTTAAACCTGCAATTTAACCAACACAGCTGCACTAATTCAAAGCAGATTCTGCTCTGTAGTGTGTATATGAGAGCTGCATGAGCTAATTGCATGTTTTTTTGAGATATGCTTGTAGTGGTTCACAGAAGGTATGTGTTAAAGGGACCCTGGGGCCTTTAACACAAAAAAGTTTATATCTAGTGGGATATAAAAGTCCACTGTAGACCACTTGTGAAATACCTTTTATTTTGCGTCTTGTAATTTGGTGCTTTTATTTTCATATACATTGGCAGAATTATTAGTTCTTAAAAAAATTACATGTCTTCTTTTAAAGTTTAAATGAGATTCTTGGGTTTAATGTGGTTTATATCCAGTCCGCATAATGCGTCCTTCGACTTGCATCTTTGGCTTCATCCAAACCTTCTATGGCACATTTTAGGGGTCTTTGACTTTTAAAACATGGTAACCTAAAATTTACATTACATTTACCTTTTTGGGAGACATTTTTATCTAAAGTGGCTTACAGTGCATCATTTTGACAGGAACTCTTCCCCTAGAGCTAAATATCTTGCTCAAGGACATGATGATGGTTGCATGAATTAGCTCTTTTGGAACCTTATATTTACCACCTGTCAAAAAACATACTGTAAGTGTTTTCATGGTACAGTAATGGAAACTTGATTTCTGTGAAACTTGGTATATGTTTTTTATATTAATGTGGTATTCCAAAGTACGTCAAAGAGTACCATAGTACTCCCACGGTACTATTGCCAGGGTACCTTTTACAAAATACATTGCTAGTATTATTGTACATTTTTTAGTTGGTACAGAACCACTAAGCCACGCCACCATCCTTTTGGATGAGACTTGCTTACAGGGTCTTCAGTCCAATTGAACATTTATTTGTATAGCGCTTTTGACAATACATATCACTTCAAAGCTGCATTACAGAAAACAAAGTTGTACATTGTCAGACAAGCAAGTTAGAAGCAAGTTATAAGTTGTGGGGTCTTCCAAACCAAATCTAAAATCCAAGTTACTCAAAGCCTTCATCTTCCATTCAGTTGCTCTATCATATTCAGAATAGCACAAATAAAAAATGGTGCGCATTATTTTACAGTAACGTATGTTCTAAAGGTTCCCATAGCTTATTTTGTAGAATGTGACGCTAGCAACACCAAGGTCATGGGTTTAATTCTCAGGAAACATGTTGATACAGTGCATTCAAGGTGTACAGTTTGTCACTTTGGATGAAAGTGTCTGCCAAACACATCAATGTGAAGGTAAATATATACTTGATTGTGATGCTTGTCTGACAGTCAGAGCCTTTATTTCTTGTAATTATGGTGGATGGAGGCAGCAGGGAGAAGCATCACACTGAGATAACTGAAATCTGTGTGTTTTTGTGCCTGTGAGGTGAAGGGCAATTCTGCAATGAGAACACATGCTGAGAAGGAAAAATGCTTTTGAGACAAACAGCTGCTTGTTATCATTCAGAACACCCACCAGAATGGAGACATCACTCATTTGAAGGTACCACACAGAAACGTCCAATCAAACGTCCCGGAATTCATATCCAAACCCACGCTATAAATACCCACCACTTATACATGTCCATTACTTTCTGAAATGGATGTTTTATTATATAAGCATACGCTATCATGCTTTGATACTATGCAATGACGCACAAATGTTTTGCCATTTTCCATGGGAAGTTGAGTGAGATCTATGACTGTATCTATGACTGTATCTATGAGTTGTTTAGAGACACGTTTCTAATTTGCATGTAAATGCAGTTGTGCTCTCCTGTCAGTTGCATGTAAACGTTTCAGAGTAGGAGACATATCATATGACCCACAATTTATTTTTAACAAAAAATTATATAAGGCGGCTGTGCAATGCCAGAAACTAAAGCTAAAAAAAGCATCCAGACAATTTTACGAGTTCACATGAACATGAAATCAGATATGGTAATGTGTATATTTGGCATTCTGTCAGAGATGGGCTCCAACATCGAAATTTGGCCCAAAACCAAAGTACTTTCTCATTATTGGCTGGTATTGGAACCAGCCTAGGTAAGGCAATGTGGTGGAGGGGTGCTGTGAAACTGTCACATGATGGAGATGAGGGACGGCTGTGTATATGGAGCACTTGTCGCTGAACAGTTGGATTACCTGAACGTGCTCCTTCCAAATTTAGTTGAAAAAAATAATGTTTCAGGAATTTTACTTTTTGGCAATTTGTATCTGTAAGTCTGTCTATATATTCCCGCCAATACTTTACTGTAAAAAGTCTTGTTAAATATAAATAGTTTTACTGAATTTTTATATACAGTATTCACAGCAGCAAAATACATATTTTTAAAGTGAGGCATAATAGAAATGCAGTAATGTGCATGTGATGTTAGCATGTGATGTGTAGTTCTTTGTCTGACTACACAGACAAAGCCATCCAACAGCATTTTTGTCCAGGTAATGTATACAGAACCTTCAGTGTTGTTTGTTGTCTTGTGTCATAGCTGCAGCACACATAGTGATGTGCGCTCTCCTCAGGTTATCGTATGGCTGCTGCATGGTTCATTCTGTACTTGTGCGTATTGGGGTCGACTGAAGGATGCTTTGACCCGTTGGTTCTCAGGAAAAGATTGTCCTTTGTGTGCTATAATTGAATTCTGCTTCAGTTCAAGAGGCTTTTCATGGAATACTGTCTCTCTGTAATAGTCATTCAGAAAACACGGTTGCAGATGGCTCTGATCTGTAGAGGTCGTATCACACCTTTGATTAGACATGTTCAGAAGTGTTATGAGGATACCGGTGAGCTCCTGATGCATGGAAAGACTCCTTTTAGTCCGAATCAGAACTTCTCCTGAAGGTCAAAACGCTGGGAATTTAGTGAACTCTCTGGATACTTCGCTTGACCACTGCGGAATACCAATTCGAGTCAAGTTTTAAATGCTTTAGAAAAGCCAAGAATTCTGTGTTTTATGGAAGTCATATATCTGTCTTTCATATACTTGCATCATTTTCAAAGTTCGGAGTATAAGATGAAGCAAAACCGTTATGACAAATGTCAAAAAACATTTTCCTAAAGGCGTTGCTAATAAAGACAGTTCAAACTTAAAAGTTAAATTATTAATTACATTTAGCCATGAAAGGAAGCATTTTTATAATTCATTACTGTAGAGCTTTGACAGTAAACAGGCAACACTGCCGTCAAATACTCCCGTTACTTTAAACACTTGAATAGAAAAATACTGAGGTGATATGAGGTATCACATGACAGTCATACTGTGGTACTTATACTGTGGATTTATACACACTGTGTGTCATTTCCCACGAGGTGCACTATTTGTGTAGCACACAGTTGTTAGTGTGTCCAAATGTGGTTCTGTTTCTGTTAAGATGCTGCCTGCATTGGTGGTGACTGAGTTCATTAGGAACAGATCCCCCGTCTCCAACAAATGACACAGGTCATCAGTAACTCTTTCAACCTCTGTGTGTGGAGAGTGGAAGTCCTACCTGCCACATCGCATAAAATAAGTTCTTGGTTTCCCACTCACTGTGGCTTAATTTAAGGCCATATAAGTCAAAGCACTTGCCTGTAGGGGTCTAAAAAACAGCCTAGCCATCAACAGATGACATGGTTCTGGGATGTATTCCCCATGTATTAAAAATGGATGGAGAAAGAGAGTGGCAAGATGTATTGCCATTAAATGTATTGTCTTTTTACATGCACTGAAGCTACTGACTGGGTTTGGAGCATGGAGAGGGTTACAGGATACCCTGAAGGGTTGTCTTAACTTGACCTCTCATGTATGTCTGAACCTGACAGATGCAGGTGGAAGCGAGATGCTGAGTGCATGCATTTAGTATCAATACCAAGATATCAAAGGTTTCCTAGCAACCCAGCTAACAGTTTTAGGTTGTCAGCATATCTCCCTAACATTTCCATTAAGTAACAAAAATGTTTCAAGTTTGCTTAGTTATAAATCTGTAACTTTATAAAATGTTTCACTAACAACTTAAGAATTTTTTTTTTTGCTTTATAAAGTTACAGTATACTAGCTTCATAAAGTACAGTATACTACAGTACACATTGACAACCAGTACTTCAGCTGTCAGTCAAACAGTGTTGGCACAGTTGTTTTTCTGAGTTTCACAGTAAGCAGTGACAAACAGCACAACACTTTGACACGGAGTTAAGCAGGAAACTCTGTTTAACTCCGGTTTATTTTTGAAACTCGGTGAAACAGTTTCTCACCGCGTCGTTACTCGCAAGGTCGTGTGTTTTATTTCTTCAGCTGAGTAGCGGGGTCGACAGTAAACAAACATCTGCATTGTTATTGATCATTCGCTCCTGCAAACACGAAACCAACCATCAATCGATGCGCTTCCCATTTCATTGGACGCGAAGGGCTGAACATATTTACAAATGATTCCGTGAGAAAATCAACCTCCTCGTCTTTTCATGTAAGTTTGAATGGATTCAGTATGTCTGAGAGAAGCAGCCGAGTGTACCAAAGAATGTGATGCTACAGTGTTGTGGTGTTTCGAACACTGACAGTAGGTTGATATCAGCTGCTGAACTGAGCTGCCTTTACACAGCACGCAGGAGTCTTTTGCTTAAATTTGACCTTTTTTTTGTATTTTTGTGTTGTTTAGTTGTAGGCAGCAATGCTGTGTCATATGAAATAAAATTGTTAATTAAATGATTTGCTATTCCTTGTATTTGTTGAAAATGTTGAAATGCTGAAAATTTGTTTCGTTTTTTAAATAGTAATTTTATAGCACCACAAATTGTTACAATTGTGTTTTGGAGAGTAATTAAGCTACAAAATCAGAATTATCAGAACTGGAAATTAAAAATATTACTTACCAAAGTATTTTATTATGAATTTTGTTTATTGTTCATTCGTGTTATAGCTGGTTTACTTTTTTGCAATCTCAACTTTGTTTGCAAAACTCACATGGGCTCAGGACCTCAGCTGTAAATGGCTGGTTAAACCACATTGCTGATGTTGGTGCTCTTTGAAGCACATAAGAGAACATTCAGGTTGTGATGAACGAGTGAATGACTTTCTCACTAGACCGACCAACTGCCCACTTCACTCGTTTTCCCAATAAAAGCAGAATTAACCAGCTCTACAGTAGCCCGGAAATTGATTTTACCACTTAATTCATTCAAAGTTTGCAGGCATTTCATTGGTCGTTATGTCATACCGATCCCCTCATGGTTACTCCTTTAGTCGTCCTGTCTGTCATTGGTTGACACGTTAAGTTAGCAGTGGGACCAGCACACGTTCCATTTTCTCTACTCTTCATCTCCAAAGTCTGCACAAAGTGTTTCTGTCACACAAGGCAATTGGCATGGAGACTTTTAGCAAGCGCAGCATCCAGACAGATGGGATTGTATGAATGAAACGGACAGTG
Organism: Botia almorhae; assembly: GCA_036877575.1. Lineage (NCBI taxonomy): Eukaryota > Metazoa > Chordata > Actinopteri > Cypriniformes > Botiidae > Botia > Botia almorhae. The sequence goes on from JAZGTJ010000522.1 coordinate 41,078, forward strand.
AGAAAGAGAACAAAATATTGAAGTTAACAGAGAGATGGAGTACAGGTTTTTACCGCAGGACAATTTCATGCTTTTAGCTCACCAACAGCAAAAGTTTAGCAATGCTAAATAAATTTTAGTGTTTAAATATGGAACTTGCCTCTTTAAAAAAAATGTTTTTCCAGTTTTGAACTAGAATACTATAAAACTGGATTTTCAAAATTGCAATTTACTGTATCTCACGAACACCGTCAAGAGCTCTCAGAAATGTTTGCTCTCCTAAAATGATACTTTGCATAATTGCTAATAAAGCAAATTTTTGGATCGTTAACATTTTTGTATTGTAAAATTATTTTCATTATTATTAAGCAAAAATAATACTCTTGTAGCATCCTGTACTGTAATTTTTTTACATTCTAATTTACTCACAGTGAGTTTGCTTAAATACAGCCAGTACAATTTATAATGCCAGGACGCTTCAAACAAATCTTTGCTGTTTCATTTCAAATGACCTCGACAGCTACAGTGCAGGGCAATTTACAGTGTAGGAAATTGTTTTGAGAGATGTCTTTTGTGTCTAAGTACAACCCATTGAACAGACTGTCTGTCACGGATGTCTACCACTCACAGCCTTGTTTTTATTAGTGAAATATTAAATATGCCATCTACCTGTTTTTGCTTCTAACATCTGATACAGTTCTTAACATGTAATTCCAGGCCTAGTTATATATAACGTACATTTTAATAAAACGATTAAATAGTCATATTTTATTTATGAAAAAAATATGTTCTTGTACTGGTAATAAAATGCCTCTAATTATAATGTAAAGATTAAGTTGTGATTCTGGTCTATGCATTGTAGTCCTCTAAGGGCTGTTGACTCTGGAGACAGCACAGATTTGTGTTTGTGTCTTGTATGTGGAAGATGGTGTCAATTAGCTACGCTGTCTCTATACAAGCCGACATAAGCGGGAACTGTTATTAGCCTTACCAGATCATGCAGTCTTTGACCTTTGCTCTCGTGGGGACGTCTGCTTGTGTGTCTGCAGCCTCTCTGAGAGGATTTTTTTTCTTCGCCGCAGTAGGATGTGACATTGACGCACACACACAATAATGGCCTATGTGTTGTGTGTGTGGATCTGGAACGGTTGAGGCCCTAAGGGAAATAACAGTGCGTTTCATGGCATTTTTGTCAAAGACATGTAACAATGCGTGCAGGGTGTGTGGCGGGTCTGTCCATTTCCTCTGAGCCTGGAGCAACTCCACTACTCGTTCCATTCTTCACTTTTGTATCAGTGGCTCAGTGTGAACACATGTTTGCTTTGAAGTGAATTGGTTCCGATTCAAATGCAATGAATATGATTTATCATCCTCGTTTGGGATGGAGGTGCTGTACATTATCTTCTAGGGTTATTTTAGGGTTTATGCTTTAGGGTTATGAAAATTTCAATTTCAACTAGTTGGTTTTTATGTTTTGTTTTGTTTTTTTCAATTGCATTTTCGTTTCAGTTAATGGTGCATTTACTATGGTAAATGGTGCATGAACTATTTTTAAAGTTTTCATTCCTTGTAATATAGCACCACAAATCATTCATTTTGTTTATAATGACGAGTGCTTCACTTTAGCATCAAATTAAATTTGTCATCCACATAGCACAGCACGCTGAAGCACTTGCGGACAACAAAAATAGTGTTGTAAATATGTCATTACTGCTACTTTAACAGTGCACTGCAGCTAGTATTATGAGTTATGATAGTTAAAGTTCAACGGAATGTAACCGAATGCAGAAATCTTTTTTCTCCTTTTTTTTAAAGACGCACACAAGATGTGACTCAGTCTAATTTAAATCTGATTATTGAGGTAGAATATTTAAACTTTTGTGCTCCCAACATTTGTGACCTCCACAATTCATACTCTCATATGAGGACAGAAAACTGTTCAAAAAGAAACGTTCAACAGCAACATTTATATGGCTGATATTAGAATCCTCATTTAGGTGTTTGCATATAGTACAAGAATAGAACTGTACATTTATAGCATTATATTTCTGTAATTCTGTAGCTGTTTTTGTCTGTTCATTTTTTTAGCTTATCATGAATTCACTCCACAATGCTTAAACTGACACATTTATTATTATACATTGCCAGTGTCGTATATAAATGAACCACAAATTCAAGTCATGAATATTTGCATGATTTAAGATTTAGATTTAGTTTGGTAGGGACTGCGGTTTTCATTATTCAGTTTTTACATACATATTTCACTTTTGCATTTTGAACGAATGTGTGCCTGATTTCAAAAGCTGGATAGATGCTCACAGAAACATGATGCGCGCATGAATATTAAACACCCCAGACAGAGTCGAACCCTGTTGCCTGGCATTCCAATGTGCGATCTGTGATATCTTTTTGCCTTTGTAAACCTTTGCCTTAAAGGGCCCTCGCAGCTCCCCTGTGATTTCACCAGCGATGAGAATAAAGGGAAATCACAACTTATGCCTTTCCATCTTACCTAGTTTTCTACAAGAGCGGGTTTTGGGGCTTTGTGTATGGGTGGGTAGGTGTGTGTGGGCTTGTAAGAGCAGAAGTCATAAGTTTACTTACACCTGACACCTCATATATTTTCTCTGTTTCTTTATCATCAGTTTATCCTCCATTTCTTTATCTCTCTGTTTAATGCATGTTACTAGACCACAGCACATCCTCAACAACATCCATTAGACATCATTAACATTTGGTGGTATTTAGTAAAGTCATGGCCTTCAGTCTCAAAATGACTAGCAGTTTTCTCCTAAAGGTGAAGTGTGTAATTTTCTTCCGTGTTAAAATTCTTTCTGCTTAATGTGCTGAGACAACTAAGACATTTGTGGGGTGTCGTGAAGAGTGATGATGTCTAATGTGAGCAAATGATTTGGTTCTTTTTGAATAGAATGTTTGGATGCTGTTAGTGGATTCAGAAATGACGTACTGTGCCTTTAAATACTCTGAATAAGTACGTTGAGTAATGTGCAAGTGCTCTGAAATATTTTACGACATTTATTTGTCTTTTACAGGCGTTATTATATGACTTCTGCAAAGAAACATGTATTAAACCTGTTAGAAAAGAAGAGTTCTCCCTAAAAATTGTCCCACCCTCATGTAGTTTCAAACTGTTTATTTTTCCAGATTTGGAATATAATGCAAAATATGGACTATTTTATCATTATACCGCAAGAATCGTGTAATTTTTTTTAAGTGTTCCATTTGACAATAAAAAAACGACATATGGCGTAAAGCAACATATGGGTAAATGATGAGTACAACATGGTACTGATAGCGGTTTTGTCATATTTCGGTGCGCTGTTCCTTTAAAAGCACAATTAGAGGCTATCAAGAAGGGACGACAGTGAAACTGACATAGAAACAGAATGTGTGTTTAGGGATACATTGAGTCCAGATGGTAAAGATGGAAAGGGCAGGTCCCTGGCAGGCAGCAGATAGAAGGGAGACAGATGGAGGGATGAGGAGATCGTAAAACCATATTACTTTTGTTATTAATGTTGTAATAGGCACTATAATGACTCTTAGCGCTAAGCTTATTTTCATGGCTGGTCTACTGGTACAGCAGCCCTCATGAGCCGCCCTCACTCTCAATTGGATTATGGAGATGTTTAGATTATGGAATAAACCAGCATGTTGACTCCACATGGATAGATGCAATGTGAATGCGTAACCGCGGTGTTAGCTAACAGCACACAGAAAAACAATCAAGCATCTTCTACTTAGCGTTAGGCACATGCTGTCAGTAAAATCCTTTTATTCAACTATAATCTGCATGTTTTTACAGCACTCTTTGCTGAAAGACAAAAGTGCAGTTGTCCTTTGGCAAATTTTTTCTAATTTGTGTGTGTGTGTGTGTGTGAGAGAGAGAGAGAGAGAGAGAGAGAGTATATAATGTAATTACACATTGTTGATGTGTTGATTTGCAGTACTGGGGGAGACTTCCTGCTTTACTGATGAATAAAACAACAAGTTCATCATCTCACCAGTAAGAACACAGACTGTCTATTGTGTGTCTGGGGAATGTTTTAAGGGGGAGAAAAAATACATGATGAAAATATTGCAAAAAATGTCATGAATAATTGAAGAGGTTTTTGAAAAATGCAGCGTTACCCAAATGGTTGAAAGGTCACCGTCTGTGAAAAGCGCTAGCTTTCTGTGGGAAAATTTCATTTAAAGAGGGGGTTATCGATTATTAGGCTCTGAAGTCTGGTTTTGATGTTTAGTCTAAAAAGCCGTGAAACAGAGAGAGCTTAGTCTACTGAGAAGAGAAACTCATAAAAGTTGCATTGCTGATAAGTTGGAATTGCTTCATACTATTCTTGTGAGTAACAAGTGCACTATTAGCTGTTAAATATCATTTGGGGGGAAAAAATGAAGATTTTAAACTTCGCTCAGGTTCAGAGGAAGATAAATGCCTGAGGAAAATATCTGTATAGTTCTTAACCCCGAGGAAATAAAAATATACATATCTGTCAGTACATTGCCTGTAGTTATTTCTCAGGCTACTGTGGGGGTGTGTAGACTTTAAAGGAATGTTCCAGATTGTTTGCAGCTTATTGCCTATGGACAGCATTACCAAAGAAGGTAATTTTGACTTCTCTGTTTCCTCAGGTAGCAAACGCAAAAATCACATTTGCAGTTATTAACTTGCGGTTGAAGTTCTAGCAGTCAAGTGGACGACTAATAAATGTGTAGAATATGCAGCCAGTATCAAAAGTATTAGACCTATTGACATCAGATATTAGCATGAGACTGCTCATACAATAAACTTAACAAGTCTGATACTTTTACTTCATTAGCGTGGTGTAAAAGAATGAAGGTTTTAAAAATCAAGTTGATATAAAGTAAGATTTTCTTCTTATTTTGTGCTGACTTATGATACAAAACTTCCCAGCTAACAGTTTTAGGTTGTTAGAATGTTTCCGTAACTTTTCATTCAGTAACAATTTTAGTAACAAGTTCTAGAAAGTCTTTTTAGATTTAAATAGTATTAACAGTATTGCTTTAACATTATTCAAACAGTTTATTCTGTAACATTTTAAAAATGTTCCACTAACAACTTCAGAAAACATTTTTGATATAAGATATAAAACGTTAAAGTTTCACTAATGTTTTTTGATAACTTTGAGGGAACTTTCAGAGACTGTTAGCCAATGTTCTGAGAATGTTCCCTGTTAATTTATGGTATGTTATTTAGACTATTGGTTCGGCACAAGCCACAGCTGATGTATGGGAGACTGTCATCGCAATTAACAATGTTTGGATGGTGCAGTTGGAAGGTAGAACTCCAGTCTGAAATGTTCTTCTCGATACCAGCTCCAAACATTGCTCTAAGCTACTTTAACATTTCAACAAGCTCCACCTTTGCTGCTGCCCAAGTTGGAGTTGTCCAAGACTGGCAAGGTTCACTCAGTACATAAGTCTGTGTTAAGGACATGGTTTTCTGTACCAGCAGCATTTCCTCAGCGCTCAGCCATCAAAAACAGCCTGAGGACAACAGACAGGGGAAGAAAGGCCGTATCTACTTTATGTTGTTGTAAGAGAAATTCACCAATGCTTGCAAAGTAGCCCACCTAGGACATTGTATTATTTTGCTGCTCGACTTCAATGCTGCCTCTGTAGTGTATTCTTGGCGCGGGTGCTCTTTGAAGTGTCTGTCAGTGAGGCGAATGCAGATGAACTATCTGATGAGCCTGGCATGTGGTGGAATGTGTTTCGCAACTGAGCATTAATGTGCTAAAATCAGTCAGGAATGAACTGCAGGAATTACCTGCTTTTATTGTTAATGTTGGGCTTTGTATTAATAATGTGTCTATTTTAATGATCTCGATTTTGCCTTTAAGGATAAAATTCGACAGGAAGCAATGATGTGAGTGGCTATGTTTTAAGCTTTAATTATACTTTTTGGGGCCTTATATGTCCAGTTTGTTTTAAGAGTATTGAATACTTTGTGAAGCGTGTAATGTGTTATGGAAAGTTCTTGTAATTTTATAGGTTTCATACATAGATTTTCTGCGTCTTTATGCATGTTAGGTACAGAGCTAATGTACAATTTAAATCAAGCAAAGAAATTATTTTGTTCTACAACTAAACTACACAGCTGATGTAATAATTTGGCATTTATTGAAGCCTAAGCTATTTGATGAAACATTTTTCCATTTTTTTAATGGCAGTATGATGTTACTGCCATACTCCACGGATTTAAATCTGTGGTTGTAATGGGATTAGAAAAAGGAGAATGCATCTGGCCGTGCATCTTACGGTTGTTATTTGTAATCAGCTTCTTTGTTATCTACGTTCCGGATTTTTCCAGATTGGAAATAAATTACCCAAGCCTGAACAAACCTATCAGACAGGTTGCTGTAACTTCAAATGTGTCTACGGCCCTGTCGTATAGCTTGGAACGACCCCGAGTTTAATTGGCTGTTCCAGCAAAGGCTATAAAAAAAGCACTTTATCAAATCTTAATGACCCACGTACAAGCACTGCATGTCTTTAACCATATCTATAAACTAACACAGTTGAAACAAATGCTCACTGGCTGGATCATGGAAAAATCTCACAAGCTTTTATTCACCAACACTGGCGAGTCATTTCTCTTGCTGTTGTCAATATAACAACAAAATTGACTTAATGGATGCCTTTTTAGGCCTGTGACAGCACACTAATATACCACACTAATATACTAATATACACTCTATATACACAAATTTCCCATTCTCACAATCAGAATATAGAATCATTTCTAGAAGACCCCTCTCTGGTTCCTCAAATCTGATTGGATGAGATTATAGAAATGGAAAGGCACTGGGACACTACTGTTTTGTATCACTCCACCACAGTATCTATTGAAGTGATACTCACTCTCTCTCTCTCCCTCTCTCTCTCTCAGAAACAGAGCTGTCAATCAGCAGATTCTTAATCTGTAGCGTAAGAAAGTAGTTCCACACACAAAGTTTTTTGGGGCACACCTTTTATTGCTTATTTACATACTTTCTATTTTCTGTTGATCTGTATAAAAGCAATATGCGTTGCTTCATTTCTTCATATCTGCTTTAGTATATTGCAATATTCTTGGTGCTTGGTTTTTAATAATGAACAAAGACATAAACAGGTACAGTTGTCCTATGATGCTCTGATTAAGTACAGTATCACTATAATTAGACTTTATATCATAACATGTAAGAACAAACTACCCTACCAGCCCAACCCCCGCCCCCCTATGCGGCCCCATTGTCTTGCCTATCTCGCTGTTCTCATCTTGAGCGCCTCACAGAAATACTTACTCATGCAAACCATGAACTTCCGACGACTGAGACAAAACACTCTTTGTAACTCTACTGCAATTTCTGTGCTGGTGTTGCATACCAGCCGCACTCAGGCGACTCAAGCATGATAGAATGGATTTCAATGTCTTATACTACGTTTTCAATTCATTTTAGATAAGCATCTTTCAATAGGATTATAAATAAATATGTGCATATTTGCGTAGTATATTTTGTTTGAACATGTTATTGACAGGGCCCTCCCCCTCAACATCAATTACACAGTCTGGGATTATTGCCTATTATTGAAGGCAAATAAACAATGTAATTGACTAACCAAGATCATCTTCAGTGCAGGAAATTACACAGGCTGTAGTTAGAAAACAAAGATGTGTGATTGTATGTGGGTGGCGTTTTTTCTTTATAGACTCGGTGAGCAGAAATAGAGAGAAACTAGCTTTCAAGGTTTTGAAAAAATAATGTTTTCCCTCTAAAATTACATGCTGTGTGTGTAGGCGCTTTGGGTGAATGGTAAAAGATGGAATTACAATGTCTGTCATTTGACAGGTTCAGGGACGGTTGTATTCATGATGTTAAAGGGACAGTTCACCCAAAAAATAAACCTGTTGTCATCATACACTAACCCTGTGTCAGCCCAAACCTGTGAGATTTTCTTTCATCTGTGGAACACAAAAGGAGATACTTTGCAAAATATTGGATGTGTTTTCTGGACAATATAAAACTGTGAAAATATATAGTGACCGGTGCCTGTCAAGCAGCACAAAGGAATAAAGTAAGGAAGGATAGAAGTAGTTTGACTTGTATACTGTTTTCTGAAGTCAGACTTTGTGTGAAGAACAGAGCATTATTGAAGCATCACAACATGCTATTTGTCTTTCTGCACTGAATTTACCACAATCACAGCCAATCAGAAGATATTAGACGTGTAATGTAATGGGTTTTAGACCAATTAGATTTTGCGATGAGCAGAGCAATTCTTTGTGACATCACAGACATGAAACTAAGTGAGCAACAATATCCTAATGTTTGGTGCAGTCAAGAAAGAATCTTTATTTTTGGATTAAGTATCCCTTTAAATATTTAAATGCATTTTCTTGTTTGAATATTGGAACACATTTTACATGTGCTGTTTGTTTCATATTCGAAAATAATTCACAGAAATAAAACATGGTAGTTCTCAACAAAACAAGTTTGTTGAAAACCTTTGTGTATGCACTTTGCATATAGGTCTGTTTTGATTTACTAAAAGAGCATATACAGCATAGATAATAAAGACTATATGCTAATACATGACCAGACCATAAATAGATACATAATTTATACAATAACTTTTGATAAAGGTCTTCCAAGTACAATAGACCATCTGAAGGTGAATGTTAAAGTACAGTGTCACTTTCTGCCACAAATTTGGCCCTTTTGTTGAGTGGAGATAGTAGCTCATGCTGAGCCAAGGACATAGTGTGAATAATTGTGTAAGTATACAACAGAATACTAATGCTGTTCATTTAGGCCTCCAGACAGACTGACACACCAGTTCAGCCAATTCACATGAATAAATGTCAAGTTGTTTTGGAGGGGGACTTGCTTTTAATGATAGTTGACCTCTTCAACCAGTGACTATTAATTTGTAAATATCAGGCCTATAATGAGGACCACTGAACATTCTGTATTTACATTAATATATAGATATACATTTATAATGTCAAGGAAGGATTTGTGTTTTGAGGTTTATTAATATATTTTAAGTCTGTTCCGGTCAGTGCCTCATACGTTTTTTTTTACTAATGGTTTAATGCCTGTTATTAGTCATTTCTGGAATATTCCTTCCTCCCATTGGCTCAACATCACATTAGTATGAATTTGTGTAGTTATGTTTTTCTCTAGGTTATTGCAGGCGACAGAGGCCAGCCAGAAGCTGAACCGTTGTTTGTCAGAAAGGCAGACCGTCTTTATTTGCTTGTTGTTCTTTCTCACACTAGCTGCACTATATCACTTAAATTATATATTAAAGGTATATATTAAAAAGATATTCGTATATTAAATGTCACCTATACATTTAAAATTCCATCATTATTAACCTCATATTGTTCCATCTACTTTTTATAGAAATAATAAATCATAGGGGAGCTCCTACAATGAAATTCCAAGAAAAGCATTTAAATCAGGGATGGGCAGACATTTGTTTCTGGAAGGCCAGTGTCCGTCAGAGTTTCAGAGCTCCACCTATAATTAAACATACTTGAACCTGCTAATCAGGAATACTAGAAGGCTATAAGCAGGTGAGTTTTATCAGGGTTGGCGCTAAACTCTGCAGGGTACTAGCCCTCCAGGACCAAGTTTGCCCACCCCTGTTTTAAATAATCTTAAATAGGTCCATATGACTTGTGCGCTATATTCAAAGTAGCCATAAAATAGTTGTTTGTGTTTAGCAGACTGAAATTTAAGTTATTTACAAATAAAATCTAATTTTCATTCCAATGACAAAAATAACATCATACTGGTTTGGAATGTGGGTGAGAAAATAAGGACAAAATTTCCATTTCTGGATAAATAATTCCCGAAACATTCCCTGCAGCAGAAACCAAAAACACAAATACTGAAGATATAAATAATGGTCAGTCCCACGGAAGCACAGTAATCCTCGCCGTCTGGCAAACACTATTGTTCAGTATCTGCGCCAGCTTCTCCCCCCCCACAGCCAGCTCATTTGAGCTCATTTGTGCAAGCTTCGGTGGGGTCTGAATGTACTTCTGTTCACTCCTGCTCTCAATAAGACTCATATTCCAGCTTATAGGCCATAATCGGGTCCAGTGCTTGATTGCGCAGCACTTGCAAATGAAGGATCTTCCACACAGAAAGGAAATCATACTTTGATGGGCAGTTTTTCTGCACTTTAAAATGAAACACATCCAGGTGAAAAATGTCCTCTTGGAAACATCTGAAATGGCCAATTTAGATGTCACACATGGGAGAAGATGAGAGAATTTTACTGTTATACTTCTGGGTGATGCTAGCACCATTTCTGTTCTTAGTTTTCTTATTTTCTTTTCTTTATATAAGCTTTTTTTATCTAAGCTTTTCTGAGTAAAACTTGGTAAAGTGATTCATTTTGTGTAGACGTTGTTTTGAGCATGTCAATTAGAAAATATCTTTTCTAAATCTACTGGACCATAATATAACATGTAAATGTAGGTAAAAATATGTAAACAAGCTATAGGCGTCTGTGTATTTGAAGTAGGCTTCTAGGTTTAATATTTTTTTGGTAACTGTAGTTTTTCCTCAGTAAAACTGTCCTTTCGGTTGTCTCTAAAAAACACACCAGAACCTCAACAGTGTTTGCTGCCTTTCCTTAAATTATTCTTTAGATATTTAAGACCCTTATGGACTCCTGCTAACAGACCCATGTCAGGGCTGTAATGATGTCCTCTGGGAAGATCTCTTTAAAATCTTTTCTGAACATCACAAAACAGTTCATTGTAACTTAACTTGCTTTTTATGCCCTTTAAAAGAGTTTGTTTTGCAGTTTAATGCCTGAGACTGGCATTACGCTGTCATTTTAGCATCATCTAGCAGGGAGGGGGCGTCTTAAAATGTCTGGTTATGTCTGTTCCTCTTCCTGTTTGGTGGCTGATAACACTCAAGCTCTTCACCAGACGCTGAAGGTCAGCTCCTAAACATGTTTGAGGATGAATAAAAACTGTTATTTTGTGAACATTACTGCTGCTTTGATGGCTTTTGCTGTGTTTGGTTTCCTGCTGTGATCTTTCAGCTATAGCTGGGCTTGTTATCGCCCTCTGCAAATACAGGTGGTACACTTGTTGTTGGTCAAGCCCTTGTAGGGTCAGACAGGTTACACAAATTCCTTCAGGATAAAACCTAAAGCATATAAAAAGAGAGACGCTCGGCGCCTCAGCGGTGATCGGCGTAAGAACACTTTTGACTGACGTTCTTCTGTTTGACTGATTTTTGGGAACCAAATTCAGACTCATAGAGTTGGGGTGAGTGAATTTTTTGGGCATTTGCATCGTAACCTGATATGTGTAAGTTTGAATAAAGTTTACATTCTTAGTAAATTCCTCCATTGTGTATTTACAAACTTGAGTGTTTATGCAACTCAACAGCAAATAAAAAACAATACATTCTAGACTTGTAAATTTTTCCTTTATAATTTATTTAGACCGCACCTCAGCGCCTTCCCCTCAAGACACAGGATTAAACTGGCAAATTATGAATAAAACATACTAAAATGAATTCTGCATAGTGCAAGAATATTATCTGAAAAAAAAATCAATATTTTAAACAGGAAAAAGTCGAAGGTGTATGTTTAAGAAAAAGTGCCATGACATTTTGAACTTTCCCTCAGTTTAACGTTAAACATTCTAAACTGTGAAAATATAGACGTTCCCTCCCTCTCCAACTCCTTACACATCTTCACTGCAGAGCTGAAAATAAATAACCTCACTGCATATCTGATTCGCATCGAGGAAAAAACAAACACGTTTAAAAGTATGTGAGTCTTCATTAAATGACTGCAGTGTGGAAGTCCAATATAAAACATGCATAACTGTATGTGTCTTTTCATTAAGATAACCAATATTACATCTCTGCCCTTATATGAGGGATCACCGAGGTGAAGCTTATCAGAACAACACCACTGGCTTTGTCTAGCCTAGTACATTTTTTGTATATATATAAGTAGTGGTTCGGTGCTGGCGTCGAGATTAAGCTGCGGATGTTTATAATATCAGACAGGAGCTCGCTCAAGCATTTGGAGGCTTTAAATCAGGCATGAAATTAATTTCCAAACCCTTTTCAGTAGAGGTGCGAGTAATAAGACGCATATGCCTTGTATTTTAGATTCATATGGCCAGGAACGGAGCTGCTGGCCCTTTGGAGTCATTGTTCATTGTGCGTCTGTCTGACCTTAGAGCTGCTGAAATGCTTTGATCAAAACACCAGATACATTTTCATGAATAAAGGCTGCAGTATTATACTGAAGCTTTGTTGTCTTTTCTTGGTTGTGTATCTCTTAGTGTCCGAGGTGCAGACCACCAGCGACCTTCAAATAGAGATGCTCAAGATATCATCATTCTGTCAGATAAATGTGTGATTTTACAATATGCATTTAGGGTAAATTAGTTTTGATATTTATTAGAAAAGATGTTTACACGGTGTTCTTGAAATACTTTAGATCCAGCTGACAGTCACTGCTTCCCTGGAGCTAAAGCCCACCAATGGTCCCTCAAAAAGATAATCATCAATATGTCAGATTTTCATTTTTATTTAAAAATGTTTAATTATCTTTTTGTTTGGTTTTATGGGAAAAATGGGCGATCAAGATGTGAGCCGTATTCGAACCCGCTACCCCATGAGGACAGCATCACTTTGTTATAAGTGCATGTGCTACCCAATGCAGCAGAGCTTAATTTATCTGTTTAGTCTTCATTTATTTTACTGAACCGTTTCGGATGTTGTCGGCAGATGCGTTTATCTTAGACTTTGTGGTAGATGTTTTGTTTGCTCTGATATTATCAGCGATATAATTACAAGGGATTTGCTTTTTATGGTTGACTCGTTCTTCTGTTTGCTTTCTTTTGTGTATATTATGTGGATATTATGTGGATAAAAAGGCGCTTTGTGATGCTGAGGCTACACGCTTCCTGATTTACAACTTTAAGTCGATTTTTAGCATCTTTCTTCCAGGCATTTTTCCAAACTTGTTCTTTGAAGTGTGAGCCTTTGTTTCTGTGGTTTTCCGGGAATGTTTTATTCTAATGAATATAATAAATTCCTCGCACACTACAGTAGGTAAATAACCAATATAATTATACACCTTTCTTGTTTGAAATTGATTTTTCTGGAACGCAGCGTAAGTTCTTATATCAATGTAAACAATTCTTCTAATAAATATGAGAATTAATTTTCCCTCGTTACCTTCACATGGCGAGAAGATTATAATCTTCAGCTGAATGCGTATTGTGAAATTACATTGAGAATTTACCCAGGAATCGCAATCAAAATCATCAATACCCTATTAACCGCTCAAACTACGATAAGAGAGATTTTGAGCATAAATTAAATTGTCAAAGTTATATAAACCATTTTCCTGCTTTGCATGTTCCTTTTGGCAGACCAAATCACTATGGGTGTTATTAGCATAGAAGTATTACTGCTTTGCATATGTAATTAGCAGAGTCCCTTGACTGAGGCAGGAGCAGAACATAACCAAACACAATGTTACTTCCACTGCAGAGAAATGTGTGAAAACTAGGACACATTTTACACTGTCTTATTGGTTATATTGTTCTCATATAGTAACATGTTAAATATTACACCCACATATACAGAGAGTAGCACACTGATTTTTTTAAAGATATGTGTGATTTCTGCATCATTAGCATCACCAAAAGCTAACTGCAAAAATAATGTTGCTTTAAGACCGGTTCCTTCCATCTGCTATTGGTTAAAATCGGATAACCTTGTGACACTAGTTGAGCCAATAAAGTAAATAATATTTGTAAATGTAAAAAAGACAGTCACTAATGTCAGTAATGTAATAACATGGTTTTAGTAATATACGCTTCCTGTACTTGCACTACAGCAGTCAGAAACAGCATATATATTCAAAGACGCAGACAGTTGCTATACAGATGTGCAGGGGAATAGGTATATACAGATAGCGTAAATAAATATAAGTTACACATAAAAATTGTATTAGTCTATGCTGTGAAGATGCTCTGAGGCAGTGTTAACTTCATAAGAGAGAGAAAAAAGCTGCTTTTGTGTCTAGGTGTTGTGGTGATGTTCTGCAGCTCCAGCTCTGTAACAACTGCCAGAGGCCAGAAGCTCAAACAGGTTGTGATCTGAGTATGTGGGGTCCGTAATGATTCTTTCTGCCTGTTTCCTCATTCCGAAGGTGTGTAGGTTCTAAAGGAACGACTGGGGAGGACCTGTAATCCTCGCAGCAGTTCTGATGGCCTGTTGCAGTCTGCTGTTGCACAAGTCTGGTAGCTGAACTAAACCAGACAGTTATTGAAGTGCAGGACAGACCCAATAACACCCAAGTGAAACAATAACCGCAGCACCTGTGACATATTCACCTTCTCAGCTGCTGAAAGAAGCACATCTGAGCCTGCCTCACACCGTACTGCTTCAGCTCCAGGCCCTGTGAGACAGTAGATCCCAGGAACCAGAAGAGCTCTATGGCTGACACAGTGACACTTTAATATAATCACAAATGACTGTGATTGGTCCATCCTGATTAATGTTGAGAAAAGGAACACGTGCCGCATGATAATCGGGTTTCTGTGGTACTTCAGAAGCGATTCAAACAGAACCTAAATAATGACACAGAGAAGCTTGCAGTGATGTGTGTAATGTCTCTCAAGTGGTGCGTGTGATACTACACCAGCAGTTAGACGAAATCTAATACCACGCGGTTGTAATACCTGTTTTGTATCCTTCCTTTGAAGGTATCCTTTGTATAACTTCATGTATCTTTCTCTGGGTTCTTGAGCAAAGCTGCCATGTTTAAAGGACTCCCTCCCTCCCCATTTTGTGTCTTGCTAAAATTGTTACAAGATGATAATTGATAACATGATAATTATGACCTTGAATTTAAGCATATTCATGAAAACCAGTATTGTTAATATTTATGATCTGCTCACTGTTACCAGGCTCAAGTACATATATTGCCTGTGACATGCAAATGCCGTGCCAACTAAATGTCTCTCTGTCTCTCTCTCTTTTTCTGTTTGTAGGTAAGTTTACCAAAGATGACCTGTCGAAGTGTGACTAAGATGTGGATGGATGTTTCTGTGCGTCTTGGTGTCAATAGCTAAGTACCGTGCGTGTTTGCTTTGTACTGTCTGAATTGGAAAGCTTTCAAGAGGCTTTCTTATGCCACTGATGTTATTGTACAGTAACAAAGTGTGGATCTGTAGTGTAACTGGAGTGTGTTATTACCGGTGCCTGTCTCCACTCTCATCTGTGTTTGGCAATAGTGACGCACATTCTCAATAGGGAGGATTGTAGAATTTAAAAGGCGGTTTGTTCCATTTTGCCCTTTCCTTAGAAGAAAGAAGTTTGTTCAAGTGTGCTGTTAGTATACTTTTAAACCAAAAATAAGAACGTATACATATAATAGATTCATTTTTATACTTAAGTATACTTATGTATTTTTATAAACAAAATTTAAAAAATATATCCCCAGGTACTAAAATAGTGCACTTACATGATGTAGTACACTTAAGCAGTCAAGAATATTTATATAAGTATATATATATATATATATATATAAGTATACTTAAGTGAACTCAAAGTATACTTTTTTCTTGTAATAGTAAGATTATTTGTTTCCAGGCAGTAGTGCGAATATGTTTTCAGAACTAAAAGCTTAAGGTCTTTTGTAAAAAAAAAAAAACAGGTGCAATGCATTAATTTATATAAATGTAAAATGTAAATTTATATTAAGGGCCTCATCTGGATTCGAAATGATTTGTTTATTGATGATTTTTAATGATTTGTTCACATACATTATTCTGGTTCTCATCCAGACCAGTCCAGAGAAAGTATTATGAATTGCTTAATTTATTGTTCTCGTTGTTATTCATAATGATCGGAATGTGTTCATCAATTGTGATTCGTGACGGGTGATAATAATCTCCCTGATGGGATGTTTTTGAACAGGCATCTGGCAAGCCAGCAGGTCTGTGCTTGGAATGCATCAGCGAGAAAACCGGCCATTAAAATCTTTTATTTCAGGGTGTTAAAACTGTTGATAGAAGGCTATGACAATGTCCTTAGACCTGTCTGTCAATGTGTAATTGCGAGAGTCTAGCTTCTTTGATGTGGCGACGAACCGTTTAGTGCCTATTGTGATTACATTTCATGGGCGGCAGTGGACACAAGCACTGTGAGAACAGCAGTTATCTAGACACAGGAAAAATTAAACGTGTAAATAAATACTCGGTGTCTGGTAGCTGCAAAGATGATTAGGATAATATAATAAGAGAGCTGATGTAGAACAAGGACTCTGAGGGATACAGTGATATAGATTGCAACAAGTGTCGCCAATTTCTTCAATTAAATGAAGGTTGCTAACAGGCTTGCTGAGTATTTCATTTTAACTGTTTTGGGACTGTTACAAAAGGCTCCCGAGTAGAGAATATAAATGTGAGTTTGGGTTAGGAATAGGTTGGCTAGTGTATCTTATTTTTTCCTATAAGTGCTGCATTTTAAAAGCATCATGTTAATTAATATTACATAATATTACAGTTCATGAGTAGTGTTAAGTCAACACTTCTTTTGTTTATCATTTTTGACACTTCTGAGTGAGTACTCCGTTCACAGCCGACAACATTGCAACAACATTGCAGCAACGTTACAGCCCAACTAAATTATATCAACTCCATAATTTGACATGTAAATCTACTGAAGTACTTTGTTTACTGCTATTACAAGCTCTAAACATTGTTAAATATATAAAGATCAAATAAAAAGTTGTTAAAGGGAGAGCTCAGCAGAATCCACAGGCTAATTTATGAGTTTAATCTGAGGTTTGTTTATAGATGATAATGTTCAGTCTTCAGTGTTCAGTTTTCTATACACAACAGTGAACCGAATTCATCTATAACAGCTCGGCACTGGAGAGAATACAAGCAGTTTTTTACTTGGTTGATGGGTCTTTCAGAAGACACTTTAACTTTTGATTGATATTTCATGGAGGAGAAATTTCCTCCCTCCTGTGGTATTCTCTCTCTCGTAACCTTCTGCTTGGCAACAACAACTCAGGTTTAATTACCTGCAGTAATCAAGGTCATTGTGAATGAGAGTCATTATCGGTGCTTGTTCTCCTCTGAGCTTATCAGGTGTATGTTGCACTGAGTCGACTGGGTAACAATGCAGTCAAGCTATTGGACCATCGGCAAGTGAAGAAACAACTCAGCACAGCTTTTTCTATAAAACCTATCCCAGAATGCACCACTGTGCATGCTATCATAGGCGTTGTTCATAGGCGTTGTATGGCCAAACACTAAAAGGAGCTGCATACAAAGTGCTGTTATTATGTTTTAAGGATTTTTTGTTTGTACTTACGGTTATAAATTTTAATCTGTAACATTAAGTATAAACTTTGGCTCATAACTCGTCCTGCATCATTTGAACAATAGACATGACAATAGAATGTGATTTCTTAAATTATGCGGCATGTTCAGAAAAGGTGTGATATTACTTTTGTAAGAAAAATATCCCATACACTTACATTACAGGGATGTCTAAGGATCAAAATAGCACAGACTTATGGGTGTGGCTTGTTTGATTTGGGCCAACGAGCAACCACCCATTTTTAGCGATTGTTAGTTGCCTAGATCACAGTAGCAGTTCAGAATAAACAGTAAAGTACGAGGAGAAGGGGAGTGGGGAAATATTACAAACCAAACTTGAACTTGTGTCACCCACACAAGTACCACAGCTCATCTGTGACCCCTAGGCCACAGCTCTGACAGTTTTTAATTGGTTTACTTTCTTTGCCTCATGTTTTTTGGTGCTAATGTTTAAATACACTTCAAATTACAGTCCAAATTGTGGCAAAAACACTATTCTCAAAGTCGCAGAAGTAAATCTTTTCGCAAGTTCATTTATAGTTTTATTCCCTGTTGTAAAGTGTTAATTTCTCTCTTTGCATTAGTTAGACTGAGATGAACGCATCATCAATTAGTTTTCTAATGAATGGTTTTAATTAGCTCCTGATCTGATTGCCAATGGCAGAAGCATCTCAGCACAGTCTCAGTGAAAAGAACAAAGAAAGAACAGCAGCAAAACCAAGACGAGTGCTTTTAATACTGTATGCTTGACTAGCAGCCCAGTTATGAGAATGTGGGTAAGCACACCGATTATATAATGTTTGTATATTATAATTGCCTGTTTATATGTTATAATTGTGTTTGTACTGAACTGAACACATTTCTAGGGAGGGCTGAGGAATATGAGATTTTGCTGTTTGACATGCTAGTCTCAAAACAAGGCTAAAAAACACGGATAACGTCTCATTGGTTTGCTTTAAAACGGCAATGTCACTCTTATTTTATCAGGCTCTGCACACGCTATAAATCTAACAATATAAACCTTTATTAGGATTTGATCTTTATGTCTCAACTGCCACTTTACTGAGGAATAAAAACAGAATTGAAACATGACACATCAGGTTAAATAACTCTGACATTTTTCGGAAATTGGGAGTTAAAGGAAGTCACTGTGGGAAATTTAAGGAGGGAGGCACGGAATATTCCATTGAATTGTGGCCAGAGGGAAAAGCTGATACAGTGTTTTGATGTAAATGTCAAAGCTGTATTACATAGTGCCATACACATGCAGCAGAACAAAGAAGTTCAATCATACGACGCTATGAAAAGATCGTCCTGTTCTGTTTCAATCTGTTTCAATGCCACATTTCAGCTGAAATGTTGAATGGCTCATCAATACTTATGAGCAAGATGTTGCTCGACCCTGAAGGGTGAAATTACTGAACAATTTTACCCATAATTCCTCAGTGCAGTATTACTTCTTACTCTGTAAACACCTGCCATGCTTTTAATCCAGCATAGCACTGCACAGTGAGTGTCGTAATTGTCATTTGTTTAACACACCTACTTTCTATGTAAATTATATGTATTATATATTTCTGTCTTTCATGTACGTCTTTTTCAGACTGACTTGATGATAGAGAGACCTGATCTCTGTGAATCTGTTATTGACATTTCCTACTGACACAATTAACAAAAAGTATTAATATACATATTTTTCTTTAAGCAAACTGTGCCTAAGCCTTTTGCACAGTATATATAGGTAATGTAAAGACTTCTCTAGAACTTTCCAAACTTCTTAAAGAAGTGCTTTGGGATGCCAGTGGCTAAGACTCAGCAGTACACACTGAATTCAAGGTCTTATGTCCCTCATTGCTCAACCATGGCTCTCTGTAGTCAAGGCACCTGTGTGAGAGAGTGAGTGTGTGTGTGAGTGCATGGTTGCATTGTTTGTACCCTCTGGCTTAGCAAATCCAGTAAATATTTCTCGTTTGCTGTGGTCTGCACACCATTGTATTGAGTGGCACAGTCAATATTATCATGGAGTTGTCATTGTGCTGTTATCTATGTAATCCATTCAAATGGAGGGACAGCTATTAAAACAAGGCGATGGCTGTCACCCAACATGGTAATGTTCAACCCACTGTTACCGATCTTGATGTAAAACAGACTTTTGTTCTGTTAGGTTCCGTAACACTATAAATATTTATGAGATCTTTAAACATGTGCATGCTCAAAGATCTATTATTACTTTATAGAAAAACAAGCATGTGAACTTGCGCATCGTATCCGTTTCTAAAACGACAGTTTGTCCTCTGTGCAAAGCATACAAACACTTATTATAAACGTATTGGATGTTTCAGGGCCAGTAAAATTATTGATAAAAATGTTTCACACGCTATCTCCCGCATGTACAGCTCTTAGGCCAAAGATTATGTAATATTTGTTTGTATCTCATGAACATGTTTGGATTTCATTTAAAAATTAAACCATTATATTGACATGAAAATACGACAGTTGTGTTGACTTCAATTGTGTTGTAGTCAAGCACCCCACCCCAAGAAATCTCATTACTGCAATGGGTAGAAATTATTATTATTAGTTAATATAAGTGAATATGTTTGTATGGATTACGGTTATTATTTGTTTTGCTACTTTTCAGTATGCATTCATTCATATAAAAAGGTTTTACATTAATAAACTATAAATCACTTAAAGGGCAATTATTTAAAAAAATCTTTAAGTCTTTACACTGGTGGGAATTTTGAGGCGAAATGTGCTTAATTTCCATCAGAATAATAAATTGCAAGCTAAATGTTGAAATAGGCTTAATTTACTTTATGCAAAATATGATATTTATTACTGTTGGTTTTTGGAGAGAAATGTGACATCAGCATCTCATAAATTCAGATTTTTACCCATTAAACTGAAAACGGCAGTGGCTGGCCTTCATTACCTCAATCTCAAACATGAAAAACAAACCATGTTGTGACAAGTGAGTCCTGCACATTTGCTCAGTGACTGATTTCATTCATGTGGTGGCCGCGTCCCCCTTGTGAATTACAGTCTCTCAGCCCAGCGGCTTAATATGTTTCACACTAAGTGGAGTTATTTTTTTCCATCTGTAGATTTTAGCCATTGATGAATGTTACACAGTTTTTTAACCTTCTGTCAAATGCAGCTTCTAGACCTTGCTTTCTGTCTGCAAGGGCACTGCACGGGTGGCGGGCCAACTTAATGAAACGGATTTAGAGTCACTGGCGTTTATATTAACTCGCACGGACCCGCAGAATATGCTGAAAACAAAATAAATCACGGCACGCTTCCTATCGCGAGGCAGCTTTAAGGTGCTGTTAATCCGTACGAGGGCGTTCTCCCGTCCATACTTCACCAACACGCGATGAAATTAAAAGTGGGGAAGCGCATAAAGAACTGGAGCTCTGGACAAATCAATGGTACTTAATTAAAAAGAGAGTGATACTAAAAAATGAATCTGAGCATGTTTTCAATGGTGAATGAGCCAGACCTTCTCTCTTCTATTAACAGCAACAATGGCGGGTAAAGACTAGCCCATCGATTTTTAACTGCAGACTTCAGTCCTTTATTTTGACCGTGAGCAATGTTGATTACTAATGAGGTGCCACGAGTCGCGTCATTTGATGAGTTTGAGCTAAATCTTTGTCTACCTCGCACTTCAATTTGATTGATTGGGCGAATTAATTTACTTACTCAAGGTCTTAATGAGACTTCTTTGTGAGTCTTAAATATCTCTGATTAGTGTTGGCTTGTGGAATAGTAATTCAAAAGAGGAAGTTGGACTAGGAAAATTTTGGTTTCTAAATGAATATTGTGGATTTTTTCAGCGCACTTTTTGTGGCGTGCAATTGAATACCATAGACAATTATTTAGACATGTCCCTCAGTTTGTATAAAGGGTGTACATTTTTGAGTTGACAGGCAATGATTTCAGTTAACAAGTCGTTGCTTCACGATTTCTGTCTAGTTTTTTTTTAATGATTTGATATCACAATTTAACTTAATTTCAAACAGTGTCATGAATATCCTGTTGAGTCTCTGTTGAGCAGTTTTAGTGGAAACCTGCATATAAATCTGTCAATACATGAACTTATGACTTCAGTTTTACATTCAGTGGAATTTTTGAGATGTTGTTCAAATAGGTTTAAACTTACGGAATCAGAGCTCATGCTAGCAAATGCCACAGCTTCAGCTGTCTTTAACTTAATACCATGTACCCTGTGGAGATGTTTGTTCAGATTTGTCAGGTTTACAATTATATTGCAAATACCAACATATTCCCAGACTGTTCAATTCATACTAGGTGAAGCTTTGTACATTTTTTACAAGCCTTGGCTATGTGCTATAGCCAACAGGCTGGAATCAGAGGGTAAAGACATACCATTACACCAGCAGTTTGCACATATATCCTAACTTAATTAACATTGGGTTGTTCAGGAATATTCTTTAAATATCTTTTAATTAATATTTTTTAACAATTTCTTTGATTATCTTTTTATTCTTTGAATAATCTTTTGAATATTCTTTGGCTAATAGTCATACTTGGCTGCTTAAGAGACTTAGATATACTTCCAGTAAGCATACTACCCATTCTTTATACACACTGATAGATGAGTCAGGATTATTGTGTGTGATAACTGACAGAATGCCAAACAAAACCCTTTAACATCATAAATAAGCAGACCAGTTGCTAGTTTTTAATAATATTACTGTGCCAAGCCCACTTGCAAGACTTCTGTCAGTAGGAAGTTTCTTTCAAATTTTTGATGTTTTTACACTGTCAGGCATGATATTGTTGAATAGGTTTAGACTTTGACTATGCTAATTCATCACAGCAGGTTGGTGATGTAATAATCCAACCGTGGTTAGTAATCGCCTTGATACGCCATCATGCACATCAGTTGATTAACATTATTGTAGTCATAACTACAATGTATTCTGGAGCGCACTGTTAGGAAAAGCCTTTGGATTTTCTGTTAAACGAGTGCACCGTTGTGCCGGACCACCTCGTAATGATTAGAGGACAGCACATACACAGATAAATAAATAATTCTGATCTGTGCTCTCTAGACAGTATGAAGCAATGGGACACTTCACAACAAATGCAATAGAACTATTTTTAAACACTTCGCCTTTTAATGGATTTTAAAGCTGCTCTCCCATGGCTAACACCTTTGGTGTTGAATCCTTGAACAATATGGTGATTTGAACCTGATAAATATAAAGGTAAATATTATCTTGGCTTAATAAATTTCAATTTCTGAATCCCATTTCAGAGCAAAGGCCTGCATGCTTTGATTAATGACTCCTCCCTAATTATACATGCAGTGTTAGAAGACATTTTATGATCTCATCTCCGTGGAAATTTATCAACTTTTATTGCCAGCAGTCTGATATTGAGTCTCGCCATGTACAGATATATATATAGGCTTATTCTGCATGGTAATAAGGCTTAATGGCTGTGGACACTGGGATTTGAGCTCCTAAAACAGCAGCTAAATATTATTGTAAGTGGGCTTAAAGCTTTTTGGCTTAAAAGCAGCAGCCTCGTGAAGTTGAAAATCACAAAAATAGAAAGTTGATTTCATGTTGTATTTCTCTGATAGTAAAAATAAAAGAAAATAAGAAGGTGGGTGTCGGTTTGAGGATAAAAGGGGAACTTTCGATAGCATGGAAAACATAGGCTGTACTGGGATTATCCCTCCCACCTGTGTTGTTTTTGGTGTATATACAGTACAAAAGCACTCCAGACTAATTCCACCCATCCTCTGTAAGTTAACGCAAGAAGTCTGTGTGTGGATCACATCTCAGGCTGTAGGCAGGGAAACACCTTGAACAGGTGGCCGGTTCATCACAGGGCTAATGTACACAGAGACATGCTAGACTGATTCTAAAAATAGAAAATGAGTCAGCAGGCAGACATGAGAGTGACTGGGTGAGAAGTGGTGACATGCTAATCAGACTTCTGTTAAGAATATGACAGTGAGGGAAATGAAGAAATCAATGCTGACAAACAACAAGAAAACAAATTGAGTTGTTTTTTGGTGACAAAGAATAAAAAAAAGTTTAATGGTTGGTTGGCTGATATGATTGATTGATTAGTGGGTGGGTTGATTGATCGGTCAATTTGAGTTAATGAACAAATGAATTAACAAACAAATGAATGAACAAAGAAATAAACAGTCAGACCTGAGAGAGTGAGAACCTGATTTAGTTTGATCTGTTTGTAATACTTCTAGCCCTCTATTTTAGCTCCTAAAACTGAAGCCACGCATATGATAATGCAGTAGAGAATGATTTTTCCCCAGCCTACATTGAGATAAGCATGTGTGAGATGACAGATCAAAGCAAGTAGATGCTGTTTTCTAACCCTGAAGGCTGACACAAGGGTTGAGCATCTGTAGTGTGGGTGGCCTTTATGGCAGGCCATGGCATCAAAAACTAGCTGTGTAGGAAGAGATCCGAGTGAATGCTGTTCTCCGCACACAGTGGCATCTGGAGTAAGTTTGAAACATAAATGTGGAATTCTGAATTCATAACGCAGTCAAGCTCGGAATTCTACAGGTGCAGGTGATGCAAGGTTTTGAGATTTTAATGGGTGGAAAATATGTATAATGTTCATGATTTTTCATCTTTTGTCTGTAAAAAGAAAAGCATGTTTGACATGTAAAATGGGGAAAATGCAGTATATGCTAAATAATGGAACATGCACGTAATCGTGCAAGAGGAATGTGTTTTCAGTAGTAAATAAAGCTTGTTATTGAAATACATGCTTGCTTTCAGGTGGACGTGCTGGCAGACACCAAGGACATGTTTGTATGGTTCATTCGTTCCTTTTAAAGTGAACAATACAAAAAATGATGTTAGATATCTACATTTGGCCTAACACTCAAGTTTTTCTTTTTTTTTGCATATAGACAAGAAAAAAAATGTATTTTATTTGTTTATAGATGCTTGTTTGCTACCTTATCAAAATGACAGGAAATAAAAAAAGATAATTTATTGCAGTTAGGAAAACCAGTTGAAAAGGAAAAATTGCAAGATCATTAACAAGGTAAAAGATGCAGATAGAAATGAGTATGTTACCGTGCTTGTTTGTAATGGAAAGGAAAGACATTAAACAGAGTGTATTGAATTCCGTCAGTCTCTGATTTCCAGAAAAATTGCTGAATGATCCATGCATGAAATTCAATTGTTCATCCAGAACAGAGACATTTTAAAGACATCCACATCAAAAGCTTCATCAAATACATCTGGTCAACGAACTGCAGTGTACAATCAATGTTTCACAAACTAACTTGATGGTAATCTTTGACTTGATTTGTTTGGTTTGTGTGGTCATTACGAATGAGTCTTAATGGATCAGTTTTACTTCTATAGTTTTGATGCACTCAGTAATGAGTGTACAAAACTAATGATGTTTTATGCTGTAAACATTGTGGTATTCAATCACACAATTATTTTACAAACATTCATATAAGTGCCTAAAGAGAAATATGTAAATGTTTTGATATTTACTGTATATTAACTATATTCTAATTAAATTGTATGAAGAAGAGATTAAATAATAAAGAAAGAAAATTAAAGAAAGACAGAATCTATAAAACAATTATGTGGAATGATGGTCAGTTATATATAATGACCATTTATAATAATGACCATTGCATTCTGTGATTGACCAGAATTAAGTATTCCAGAGAGCGTCGTAATAAAAAATAATGATAAAGGTTTTACAAATATAAAGACTTGATGCATTAATTAAGAATTATGTAGAATGTTTGGACTGTGTGACATCACAGGTGTGTGATTATCAGCCATTTTACATCAGCAAAATGCAGGTCTTGCCTGCAAACAATTAATTCACGACAGCAGAGTCAGAGGTTTTGTCATACGTTCCCTACAAAGACATTTTCCATATCTGCTTTGGCATCTAAGTATTCTGTTGTTTGTATTCAACCTTGTATTTGCCCGCAGCTCTTTGTATGCAAATAAAGGTTAAACAGGTGGGTTTTTTTACCTGTTGTTCTGGGCTGATGGAAAATGAGAACCTTTAAATTCATCCATGCAGATGTGAATCGTTGGGTGCCTTGAGACGCCCATGTTAAAAATTCAGAAAGGACCATATGGCCAAGATATTTCCTCCATTTCTCTCTCTCTCTCTCTCTCTCTCTCTCTCTCTCTTTCTTTGCTTGTCTCTCATCTAGCACAATTTGAATATATTACTGCCATTTAACTTCCCTTTTTGTTCCAGACATCTAGGGTTCTTTAATTTGCAGAAATTAATTACGGAAAAATTAAGGTCTAATTTTTCAAGGCTGGTGGAGCAGTTACGGCTGCTGATGTATGAGGTAAAACGGAAATTAAGGGAATTTTTGATCTGTTCCACATTTTCCATCTGATCCTTAAGTCCTTGCCCTTTAAGAGTTTCTCTCAATTTTAGTTAATGGTTCACAAAGTCTTTGCAAGTAAACTCCCAAGATGTTGTCATATTGCAGCTGGCAACAAAATGGCGTCCTATTGATTTTTCATTGACAGGCAAACGGTGCAGTTCACTAATGCCAACAGGCAATAGTAAGTGTATACGAAGCCCTTCAGGCTTGTGCTAATCAAATCAACTCTTTTCAATATAGTTAGATTACTTTTCAGGACATTAACCTCAACCTAATGACAAGGGTAACATACTCAGTTCTTTGAGAGCTTGTTTCACCTTCATTTGAGAGTTAAAATTTCTGGAGACCAAGTACACACTATGCCATCAAAATGACATGACAAAACAGCAATGGATTAGCTCCTCGGCAGTTTCGCACAGACTTAAGTCTTTATTTTTCTGGCACAGTTTAAAATAGCATTTCTATAGCAATCCCCACGAGAATTCTACAGTGTTTCTAGACTGAACCTCTTTCATACAGTAGCGTACGGTTCAAA
This sequence comes from Botia almorhae, assembly GCA_036877575.1. Classification (NCBI taxonomy): domain Eukaryota; kingdom Metazoa; phylum Chordata; class Actinopteri; order Cypriniformes; family Botiidae; genus Botia; species Botia almorhae. The sequence continues at coordinate 67,427 of JAZGTJ010000522.1, forward strand.
AGAATCAGCTAAGCCAAGCACATGCTAAAAGACTAAAGCCTGTCGCCCTTTGATGTTTTAAGTCTGTGACAGAAAAACCTAGATCGCAGCCAACTCGCAGCACGTGCCCATCGCAAATGTTCTTCAGATGTGTGCGCTTGTAAGACGCTGCGAACTGTGAGAGATGCTACAACAAAATTTAGACGGGTTTGAAAACAGGCCAACCTCTCTTACGTATACATGCTGTTTTACTAGCAGGAAAGCGGCACTTAGCAACACCAATGAAATTATGTATGAGAGAGTGATAGAGAAAGAGTGTGTGTGAGAGAGAGAGTGTGTGTGTGTGTGTGTGTGTGTGTGTGAGAGAGAGAGAGTGTGTGTGTGTGTGTGTGTGTGTGTGTGTGAGAGAGAGAGAGAGAGAGAGAGAGAGAGAGAGAGTATGAGAGAGATGGAATGAAAGAACAGAAACATCAAACTGCTGCCCACGTCGTCTTAACCTCTGTCTCATGCAAATTTCTTGGCTCTTTTCCTGTTCTGTGCAAATATTTGTAAAACCCAACCACAAGTTCTTCCTCCATATTGTTTGTTAACATGTTGTTAAAAATGTCTATGATTAGCTTTGTAAAGTAAGCATCAACAAAGTCTTTAAATGTGTTCATAACAACAACCGAATGTCTTGTAGTGTGTGTTTGGCTTAACACTACTGTATCCTTCAGGGAAAAATGATGCAAAATTATATATTACTGTAATATATTACAGTTTTATTGGATTTCTTGTACTCTGTCAGCCCACCTTGAGCCAAACAAAAGCTTCTATAGAGAGATGACCGTACAAAAGGACCTTTTTAAGAGAACCATTCAAGAGATACACTGAGGTGGTTTGATAGCAAATAAATACCAGGTTAGCTTGTCTAATTGAATACAGTACATTTAACAAGTAGGACATGTTCCTGGCACAACATCCTTTGTTGGTCCTAAAGCATCCTATCCTAAGCATCCCAGACAGCCAATTGGATTAAAAACAACAATTTGAGAAGACTTGCTTGGTTAAACTTGGTTTAGTTTCAAAATGCATCAGTCTGAACGGCCCACGGGAAGAAACGTGCTTTATTAGGTCAAATCATGTTTGTTTTAAAATAGATTTACGAATAAAGAGTGCATATATATGCCGATAGCACTTCACTATACAACTACAGTATATAACACACTCTGTTTTCACAGCTTAAGGCATCCATTGATCTGTTGTCTTGCTTTGAACTTGCCTACACTTGTTTCTCGAAAAACAAAGTCTTAATATTAAAGCGTTCTCCATTCTGATTCCACTTCTGTGGGGGAGCGCTGAAGTGTTCTAGAGTATTTTCTCGGGAGAGCGATAGCATACCAACAAGGAAATGTCATGCAAGCTTTCTCCCAAATGTCACTTCATAAATCTGTTCTGGCATGTTTTCTCTGCATTGGCTTGGTGTTTGTTTTCCAAAAAGCACTATGTGGGGAAAGACGGGCAGCACAAAGACTATTTCGGTTTTATTTATCAAAAAGCTGCATTACGAAACCTTGGTTGTTCTGTTTAGCATAATCTCACCAGGTCCCTGTTAATTTAAACTAATTTGAATGAGCCACATACTGTATTATAGATGTGAATGTTGAAAGTATTAAATATTGACAATAATAACAATATTGGTAATACTTTTCAGCAAAGTTTCACTTATTATCATTGTCTGATGCATTAGCTAACATGACTAGCTGACAATGAGCACGATTTTACGCCGTTTATTAATCTTTATCAGTGTACGTTAATGTAAATGCAATTGTTCATTGTTTATTCATTGTGCCTTAACTAATAGAGTGTTTGATTTTAAATATGTTTAAGTAAATGTTGAAATTAATGTGTGCCAAGTTAGTAAACATTTAGAAATATTGTTCATTGTTCATGATAACTAATGTTAGTAACAACTGTAACCTTACTGTAAAAAGTTACCACAATATTAAATAAGACTATGATGATTTATGTGCAACGTATTTTTTATACCATATTTGGTTAAAGGTTTTAGTCATTAGTTTGTGACACCTGGAGCAAGGGTAGATTTTTATAGCACCAGGAATGGAGGATCTGCTGCCCTCCAAACCTGAGAGAGCTCTCCGGTTTCTCTTGTGTTTAAGGGCACCTCGCAGTTAGATAAAGGATGAATGGACAGTATCCATGTTTGTTCTCTGTCACTTCCTTTTACTCTACTGTTCTTTCTGACTCTTTCTGTCCTTCTCACTCTCTGCCACATCCACTGTCTCCTCAGGAATAAAATCATCCATTTGCTTACTGATGCTTTTCCCAAGGACAGCCGGGCCTTGGGCTCTCAATGTCTCGCTGGAGTAAAAACCCACACAGTCCATGTCATCAAACTTTAAACACCAGGCCGGCCAATCCTGTCAGAGCTGTCTCTTTATCTACGGTCACTTTTGTTCTGTCCCATGTGATTCATATGACAGCTCAGAACTGATAATAACAATTCAACTCAATTCTGTTTAAGCAGAATTATGTTTCATTCCGGCTATCGCATAAATGGAACGCTTCAGTGGGGACCCTCTGCTTTAACAGTGTGCGTGGGGTCTAATTAACTTTTCACAGGCACGGAAGCAAACGGCTACTGAAGAACTCAAACAGTTGGATAAATTAACAAAGGATTTCTAATCAGCTGGAGTTTTAAGCTTTTCTTGGCAAGAATGAGGTTTAAATAAATCACATTTTTTTACTGCAAGCTTTTCACAGCTGTACCATCAGTTTAAGGGCACACTTATCACATTTGTTTATTTGTATTTTCATTTTTATTGCTTACTCACAGTTGTTGATTTTCACAGATGTTTCTACGGCTGGTTGTGGGTTCTACAACTAACAGTAACCTTTTAAAAGTCTGATGAACAGTGGGATGGTGGTATCATCTCGTTTTGAAAGGGAATTACTGTTCTTGCTTCAATCGTGCAAGATTTAGCCATATAAATTATTAATCCATGAATCAAATGCTCATCTGCTCTATCAGAGTGTTTGGAATTTGTGGAATTTTAGACGGATAATAGTGGAAACTTGAAACGAATTATAATGGGGGATACGGGTTCAGGACATATCAAAATCCAGACTCAAACCTGTTTCATCCATAAGAGCATCACAACACAACATGTTTGAAACATGTATGCTAACCACAGGACCGCATTTTTAGCCCTGGCTTTGATTCATAATTTTTAAAATTTTATTATTTTCTATTAGTCATTTATCCTTTAAAAAGTGCCTGTCACTGAGCATAAGGTTTTGTCTTCTGGTTTCAATTCTGATAGTCCCACCTGTCCCGTCAAAGAAGTGTATGGCACCTATATTCTCTCTTATGCTTAATGGAGGACGCAGAGATGACGCCACAAGCATAAGAATAAATGGATTTCCCATCACTCTCCCAGAGAGGCGAGCAGCGCGCTCGACACTCCACTCAGCACAGAGTACTTTGCAGTTCTGTCTTTTTCCCTAAGCATGCTGTGAGCAGGCTGTCACAAGGGTGATGGGAAACATTGGCTTTTTGAACGACAGATGAGCTAATACTCCAGCGTCTGCGTTTGAAGACTTTTGCATGATAATTAAATACTGGTTCCTCTTGCTAGTAGCTTGGTTTTGATCATGGCCACTTTAGTGACTTGTGACTGATTTTCAAAGTGGAATTTGGAGAAGTGCTTTAAATGTTTTGCACACAATTGTTGAAAACACTATCAGGGAATTAAATTGGAGAGAATCCCATTAACTGACCAAATGGAAATCCAATCGGTTTTCGCTGCCTTTGTCATTCAGTTGGTTTCTGAAAAGCATGTGGTATTTACACATGCAGTTAAGCACTATTGATGGGAACAGAGATTTTGAATTCATCCTGACTAGACAAACAGTACTGTGGGAAGGAAGCCATTTTAAATGTTGTTTTATAGGGACCTCTGCTGTTCAGTAGTGGTAAAAACATTTTTTGAAGCGGGAAACATTTAGCGCAGTGTATATACAGACATACAGTTATACAGTAGTCTGTGTTTTTAAAAGGATAAAATAAGTCAAAATTGTGTTTTTTAAGCTTTTCGTTTTTTGAATGCAAACATCCTGTTTTATTAGTCAAAATCAGATATTGCACAGCACTGCTTGGTAAAAAAAAACATGCCAATAAAATTCTAAACTTAGTGTTAGAAACCATTTGATATACAGATGATAGAACAACAGATATACCTGCAGACAACACTCAGTGGTATTTAAACATAAGCCCCCAGTGCACTTCCCTAGGGCAGCACCTCAGTTCAACAAAGCACAAATACATGAGCAATGCTTATTAAAATATAAATTTTATAGACTTAACCACTTGCTTTATATATCTTTAATTCCTGATGTATATTATTTGTAGAGAATAATGCATTGTAGACAGGCCTGTACATGAGGTAAACGACTAACTACAGTGAGCATACTTAAATTGATTTGTCAGCAAACTGCTGTAGGTAATAAGCATATTTTATGAGTCATCTCTTGAGACTATTGGCTCACTCATATTTGGCACCGAGCAGTCTCATTCAATATGGCTCCTCGGCCTGTGTTTTGAGAAAATACAACATGCTAGCCAATATTTTAGCTATTAGCATAGATATAGCCCTCAGGGACACAGACCAGATCAGACACTTTGTTGCAATTTATTTGAAGCATATAAAACGCTGCTGCCAGAGCCTGGCTTAGATTGAACTAAGAAAGCATGTACTATATAGCAGTAGTGTCAGCTGTGTGTCTTAAACTGCCATAAAATCTACTTTATTCTCTCTTTTTAAGAGAGAATAAAGTATATATATACACACACACACACACACACATACAGTATATATATACATATATGTGTGTGTGTGTGTGTATATGTGTGAGTTATGTGTAGTGTGTGTATATATATATGGTCTGCTATCAGAGGGCCATGTTTTGCAGACCAGTCATGTCTTGCAAGTTGACAGAGGTGGTGCTACCATAACGTAAAGGCCTAAAGCGTAAACAATTAGATTTAGATATGAGTCGAAATACAAACAATAATACAAAATATTATAGTATTGTTTGCATGCTGATAGTGTGAGGTAAGCGATGTTCTAAACGCTTTTAACCGGAAACCATGTAACCATCCAAATAAATTTACATTGTAAAAAGCCAAACACAGTGAAGCTGGGAAATGTAGCATCAACACGACCGTGACATCAGCAACCTCCAGAGCTTCTTTTGTGAAGGTTTATTATGGCAGCAGCTCTAAATATAATTTTTGAAAGTTAGGATTATACCCACAGTGACTTTCACTTGAGTCTGACTCATTGTAACGGTAAGCAAGTTCTTAACATGTTTTGTGTCCCACTTAAATCAGAGGCAACAAAGCCGCTTAGCAAGCCGAAAATGTAAACACAATAATATGCGCTGAAAAACTCATTTGAATGAGTTTAAGAAGGTGAAAAGGAAGGCACTGGTATTAATCTGAAATGTGTTGAGGCGTTTCAAATGATTTAGCGAACTGAATTTAGTCCATTTTCATAATGGATTTTCTCTCAGCGCAAGGTCAGAATACATTTGGATGATTCATGTGAAAAACAAAATGACTTTCTGTGGTTAATTTCACCTAGTTTGTGATGTCATTACCAGTACTCATCGTGTAAGCACGGGAAGAGTACAGTACATTGAGGAATAAGCTAAGACTTGTTGTTTGCAAAGCTTATTACATGCTCAACAAACTTCACAACAAGTAAAACAGAACTTTAAAAAAGATTTAGAGTTATTTTAACTTGATGTTTGATGTCGATTTTTATAAACACTAATTTTGCTTCATCTATTTTCTGTCCACTTGACTGTTAAGCTTCTATTGTTAGTTAATTTGCCCTAAACATGTTTCCTGTTTGTCCAAATAAGGGGGATTATTAAAAGGAGAATTCTGGGTAATATAAAACGTCACATTACAGAAAATTCCCACAATTCTGGCCAGTAAGTTCTTTATCAGCATCTTCATCAGTTTTCTCAGGGAATGTTTTCGGTCAAAACCTTTGACATTTTGTGCAGCCAAACCACACAACAGTCCTTTATTATTATTTATAGCATTATCAGACCCAACCGGAGCAGAAAGGAAACATGTAGCATCTGATCCCGTAGCCCTCGGCTGCACAGAGGTCATTTGTATTTGTCCAGGTTTGTGCTGCAGCTCTTTTTGATTTCTCGAAACCTCATCTGTCTGTTGCTTAAATTTAAACTGCATACACGGCACCCTTGCAAATTCACGATTGTATCTAAGCAACAGCATTGGTATGCATTGTTGAGTGAAGGTTGAGGGTAAGGTTAATGGTGCGGTGTAGACTTTCCCTGTGTGTCTGCTGTTATCAGCGCCCTGCACTAAAAGTCAACCGGAACTCGGAGATTTAATGGGAATTCTTGCTCTTCTTCCATCCCTTAATGACACATGCATCATTCTGTCACAGGATCAATGCAAATATGTATATGCCCTTTAGAAGTCAGACTGAGAGAAAGAGAGATATAAAGAGAATTAAAAAAATGTGAGAGAATTGGTCGAGAGAGAGAGAGAGAGAGAGAGAGAGAGGAATTGGTCATGTGGTGTGATGTCGAATGCTGAGGGGCGAGAGGAAATATCAGTGTTGTCCTGTTGAGTAACATTAATTAACAACAAAGTTGTACCAAAAGATTTTGAAACACAGTGTCCCTCAACACCCCCCAACCCACCCCCCCAACATTCACTTTCCATTGGGCCGATCATGGTGTTTGTTAATTAGTGAATAATTCTCTTTCTGCTTCTGTTCCCTTATTTATTCATGTAACAAACAGTGATCATGTCTTCTAACGTTCCATAAGTCTTATTATTATTTATTATATTTAAATAATAAATAACTTATTTAACATTTATATGTTTATTATTTAGTCTTACTCATTATCTGTTGCCAGTTGTCTTTAAGGAATAGATCAACAAAAAAATATTTTGTTTAAAAAACGGTTACGTTTTGTAAACTTGTAACCTGTAGCCTGGCTTGTTTTCATAGCACAACGGTTTATCTATACTGCAATATATCCAAGTCTTCTGAAGCCATATAATAGCAAATAGGCCATATAGGGGACTTCTGTGCTTTAGTGGTGTGACAGATGTGGTCACTACAGAGCAGCTTATGGAATTCTCTTTTTGTGTTCCACAGAGTAAAACAACAGCATTTAGGTTTGGAACGACATGAGGGAGAGTAAATAATGACAGACTTTTTGTCATTTTGATGAACTGTTCCTTTAAAGAAAAATAAAGGCCAGTATAGTGGATGTCCAGGGTAATTTCTAATTGATTAGGTATTGATCTACACAGGCTGTAAATCCTACATGACGGATGATAAGTTAGAAAAGCTAGTGAAGGCAGCATCTTATGAATCCAACAGAGAAAACAAAGCAGACACATGCACAGGGCACAGAAAACTAATGATGACCATTGATCACCAGCCAATACCATCAGCTGTGTAACCTGCTATGTGCACGTGGCATAGTTAAAAAAGCCATGAGGAAAACCCATGATGCAACAAATTGTTGTTGTAACCAGGGAAACAAGTACTTTTGAGGTATCTTTCATTAATCTCTTACTATTGGTGTTAATGCCATATAAAGTATGCAATATAAACAAAGTTATAGTTTTATAGTAAAAAAATAAGTAAGTAATATAATACGAAGAGTCCACACACTGATGTTATTGCTCCTAATTTTATTTAGCAAGAGCATACAACTTATATAAACAATTTATTTAAAGCTAAAGGCAATGCAATTGTATTACTGTACATTTTCCTTAAGTTACTTCCAAAAATTGTGGCATAGCTAGACAGCCAGAGAGAGACAGACAGACAAAATCTATCTTCTGCATTAGTCTGTATTAACAGACAGAATACATGACACATTGTCTGTGGAGTTCAGTGAATTGAAACGATGAGCATTTATGAGCACATGCTAGCTGACAGATGCCCGGTGTCAACATGACTTTCTTTCAATGCTTCGTGAAACCGAAGCCCTTTTGATTTATTATTGTGTGGTTCAATGTTACAGTCAGGGCCAAGACAAGTTGTCAAATTTAAGCAAAATTTCATGTTGACAGCAAATGGCTGATTCTTTTTCGGTCTGCTTATTGTGATATATAGGATACAATAGAGGTAATAGGCCCCTTAAGGAAAGTGTCCCAAAGTGTAAGATGATCAAAAAATGTTTGTTTAAATTGACTGCTGAGGGAGCAACACAATTATAAAATAATCAGTTTATGTTTAGATAAATTAAAGGGTTAAGGACAAATAGGCCTAAATATTGTCATTTCAGTGAATTTTGCCAATTCATTTTCGGACACACTATGCAATTTGTTCCAGCCATTCTAAACAATATTTTCCTTTTCCAAACTAGCACAATTGGTGGCATTTGTGGTTGCAAACAGGCCAGTATAATGAGGATAACTGGGCTCCTGCCATTCTGCCTTCCTGCCCTTGTTTGTCTTCTGTTCATCTCAATTGCCCATGAAAAATGTGTCTGTATCAGTTTGAAAAGGCCACAGCCTTTCTGCTTCTATTTTAGGAGCTTCGGCTTTCCCGGTCTTTCATCTCCAACCACCCAAAAATCAGCTTTAAACTCACATTTAAACTCACATTTACAGAAAATGTTGGCTGCAGTAAGCTATCTGATGTTATTTCATTCTGAATCCTTACCTCAGTAGTCATTTAAAAGTTTAAAAGTTTGTTACTTTAAGTAGTATACTTCCAGTCAATGGTCAGAATAACTGTGTTTCCGCTGGGACATTTTGAGCGAAGGCAAGCCAGCATTTTCAGTTTATTTCTGTGGAGCGCCATGTTCTGTACTTGAGGTGCATTGTGGGATTGACGTGTCGTGTTGAAAACGTGCTCTTATGTGTCATGTGTAGATTAACTTTTTTTAAATGTATTTAATTGCTGTTTTGGACTTATTGTCATTTTACAAGAAGTCCATCCCGACCAATCAGGTAGCGCGTTTGCCATCAATGTTAAATTGCCACCCCTCCTCTCAAAACACCAGAAGTCCACCTTTCCATTTTAGCTTTTTACCTGAATGCTGTCTTTACAGTAAGCCTACAAAATAAAAGACAGCCAAATACTCACTGATCACTGTTGCTGATATACATCTGCTGACAACACATGCAGTTGATTTTACTTGTCAAGCACAATTTAAACTCTCCCTTCAGACCAGAATTAATAACACCTTTGTACTATATCAGCCCCACAATCACCCGTGCCCTTTGTTTGCCTCTGTTAATCAAACCGAGTCACCTGTGAAAACGCGGCCTATATCTATTGGAAAACGTCGGGCTTTCCGAATCAGCAGTAATTGAATAGGTTAATAGAATGGCTACCGTACAACAAATAGACCAATCTTCCCCTCTTCTGCTATTAATTGAGCCGTCCAGCGTTTTGTGCTGAGGGCGACAGCGTTATAGAACCGCAGGGTTCAGTGAAGGACAGATTGAATACGCGTGAGTCAGTGTAATCACTGGAGCTCATAGGTGAGCCTGTATGATTCTTCAGCGAATAGCTTAATAAGAGCTCGTTATCTTCTCACCGCAAGCCCGATAACGGTCCCAGGGGATGTACTAATTAAAAGTAAGGGTTTCTAAGGAATGAATTGGACCATGGCTGAACTATCGTAAAAGTTCGTACCGGAAACAATGGCTTGGTAACTCGTATTATGGTCTTTATGTGCTTCATTACAATACTCAACATCCCGAACTTATAATGTCTCCAATTTTCTGCAATAGGTGAACGTGTTGTAAAGGACGTGGTCCAAAATGACTTTAAATTTACTTGGGAAACTACTCAAATGTAATTTTAAACGACTCCCGCTGTTTTATGGCTTGAATGAGTTGGTGGTGTTTTTGTGGGCTTTGCTCGCTAGGTGGCAGTAGAGACTCGCAACAGACAAGCGGCGCGTCACTAAACATGTTTGCGTTTAACTTCCCTGCATCAAAACGAGATTACGGTACAATTGTATTATCGTGATGAATCGGCCCCAGAAAAATGTGTCGCCGTGCTTTTCATCTTTCTGTTTGATTCCAGATTGTTTACGTTGTCAATAGTCACAATAGTATTGACCAGAAAACAAAAATATCCCCAGCTGGTAATTACAAACAATAAAGTTCGAGTTTATTTTGATTAATCTGTCCGGATAATTTGAACAGGCAGAAACGTGAGCTCTGCATTGTCAGTATTGATGAATTATATTCTGTGCAAGGAAGTATTTGACTTGCGTGTGCCGTATCCACGGGAGAGAAGAAGAGACGTGTCAGGGATCCACGGTGTGTCTGTTCTGCTGTCAGCTTCCCCTCAGTCTGTTCTGTAATTAAAGCTTCTAAACCTCTCGTCAACCTCTCAATGGAAACCAGAATCAAAGCTCCCCGCATAACATTCATCTCGACACAGGTACTTTTAAAAATATTAGGTGAACGAGATCGTTTGTGGTTCTAAAAAACAGCTAGATGAAGTGACAGAACCATATTAGTTTGATGTCACTCTGTAGGTGTCAAATATGCTAAGATTCCTCCCACGCAGGACAGTAGCCTTCCGTATGCTTATTTCACTGTCAGAGCCCCATTGATGGCTTGGGCAAGGGCTGTTCATACACAAACCATTTCTCTTCTCGCTAAAATTGATTTAATGACAACATCTGCTGGCCACAATCGATGCCGCAAAAAGCAGCGCGCATTATGAAGAAGAGAGAACAGATAATAGAGGATCACTATGTCATTTCCATCCCACCGACAACATCCTTGAAATTAAATGCTTTCTAACACAGCGCAAGGGAGGGGGGGTGCTGAGAGATGCTGAAAGTTCTCTAATGAAATCCATCATTACAATCTGAATGGATGTTTTGTTATTGCTGCGTTGTATTTGGGCCGTATTAGAGCGGTTGTAAATTACAGACATAATTTCATATTGGATTATCTCGATCAGCATGCACATTATGGTCGTTTTCATCCCTTGTGTTTGTGGACCTGCTAACTTGTTTTTGTTAATGCTATCAGCGTGGTGATGTATGTAGCATGCTGAATAAAGATCGCTTTGCATTTTGTATAGGCTTAATCAATAACAGCAGCCACACACACACACACACACACACACACACACACAAACGACAATGTGGTTGGTAGCTGCTGTAAGATTTTGTATTCAATTAAATGAATATTCAGTGAAAATTTATTATGTAAGGTAAGCCATAATTTTACAATTAATACAACTAATAAAACACTAATAAAACACACTAATAACAGTTTCATTTTAACATATACTTTAATACACTATAAAAACAGAAGATGCTAAGATTTTAATTTCGATCCAGCGTGACCGTAAAGTTTGTTTTGTGAGTTTGCAAAAACACACCAAGCACTTTATTTTGTGCACTGTGAACAATAAAAGATCTTAGCTTGATTTTTAAAGAATTGAGCTTTTGAATCTTTTTGGAAGGGGTTTCAAATGAACCAGTAAATCCTTTATTTACAAGGACTGTGAGGACAAACCAATTAAACTGAAATGAGTTTGACTTCCAATGCTGCATACAATATAAGAAAGAGGATAGTGGTTTCTTATTCCATACCTTGCTGTAAAGCTGTGATGAAATGCAATAAACTATGATGAGAAATCCAGAACTAAAATATCCTGATACTTTTAGTTTGATGCTTCCGAACACTGGTAGGAAATTATTTACGGCAGGACATGATTTTTATCCATCAGGACTTGATCGGATAGAAACATGTTAGTCAATGATTGGTTAATGTTATTTACTCCGCCTACACAGACTGAGAAGCTGAGAAAATGATTACACAATAAAAGATTATGGGGATTATAGGGTCAATTTTGATTTCCGGTTCCAAATACAAACTCATTGCAAAAATCATACTGGCTTTAATATAGAATGAGACTGAGCCTGTATCCGAGTGTGCTCCTCATGTCATTTATCAGCCCTTCTGTACTCGGTGCAACAGCTGGCTAATGTTTAATTAAATGTCTTGGTGGAATATAGAATTGCTCTGCACTCTGTCAGCACTCAGCAGCGTTGGCTCCGGCAGTGTGCGGCGCCTCGGTATGGGATAATGCGATCTTGCAGGATGCACTAGAGTGGGATCATTAGGGCCATGGCAGAGCACAGGTGCCGCACCAGAGAACCTCGGAAGATGGCTGTGATGCTGTGATATAAGCTGACACTGGAGTCTCCTCTGATGCTGGGGTGTGTGTGAGTGTGTGTATGTGTGTCTGATCTGGTCAAGGTTTTATTTTGAGGGCACGGCCAGATCCTCTGGTTCTCACAGCTGGAGTTGGCAGATGCTTCCCAGCACAGATGTTTGTACTCTATGTGGCCATCCTTTTCCCTCTTCTTTGCCATACAGAATATTCTAGAACCACGTGGAGGGGTGCTGTGACTGATCCACAGGCTATTGTGCAGGAAATGTGGAGCAGTCTGAATATTGAGGTGAATCGACAACAGAAAATGCTGCTGAAATGCGGTAAACCCCACCGGCTGTGAGAATAAATCACGTCAAGCCTCAATTTTAGAAATCAGCTCAAGCAGGTGTGCAAAGAATTAGGTGCTTTGTTTTTGAGAAAGCTGTGAAATGACTTAACGAGCACATTTTTTATTACTGTGTTGATGTATTTCCTGTTAAAACAGGAAGTTGGGGCGGGTCATATCAATAAGGGGACCTTTATAAACAAAAGCAGTTTAAATCCCTGCTGTTAATCGTGAATTGGTTTTGTATATAAGTAGTGACCAATGCGTTTGGTCAAGGCTTGTGTATATCTGCTAAGTTTTGTCAGCTATGCTAAAATAACACAGCTAAAAAAAACACACAGCTTCAGTTTTTATTTCACAGGGTCTTTGAACAACAGTCAAAACAAAGCAATTATTTTATTTCCTTTAAAAGTGTCTCGCAATTTGAATTGCTTTCCTTAGCAGTTTGTGTCTCATCATTCATGGCTTTCTGCTTTATTTCTGCTTTATTTAGTTTTTTTTTTAAATCAGTGCAGATATTTGTCACCTAATGTCATCGTTATCTCAGGATGATGAAAGTGGAAGCAGGTGCTGTTTCCTGGCACACCATAAACTGTAATGTTCTCCTTTAGTCTGTGTTGACTGACTCTGGATCTGTTGACTGGATCTGGTTGCATATCTCAAAATGCTGCATGTCTGCATTAATCAGCCTGTCCTCCATAAAAATAACTGTGTCTGAGCATTCCTGCGTGACCTTTATCCAGTTCTTGCCGTCGGGTTTGGCTGACAGTCAGTCTACTCCTTGGCCATCATACTACAGTAATTACTGTAATATAGTCGTAGTTTCTTCTCAGAGCAGTGACAGTGTAAAAATGCATCTTCTTACAGACAGTGAAGACCCTGTAAAGATGAGATCATAATGATCTCAAGCCTGCTGCAACCCGGCCAAGCTGTGAAATTAGCCCCACGAGGGTGCAGAATTAGTCTTTTAGTGAGTTTCGTGAATTTATTTGCGAAGGTTTGACACGCCGCCAGGCTAAAACATTTCTTTAGTCTCGCTGCTGATGGCTTGAACCCCTTGTTCTGTCAGGAAGTGACACGCAGAAGAGTTTCAGTCTATTGCATCACACTGTCAGGTCATGCTGTTTTGATAGGACTGTAATGGACATCTTAATGTTTTGTGATTTGTGACGTTTAGCTTTTTGGCTCATTCCTCAGTGCATTTATAGTAATGTATTTACAATAGAAGCCTATGGGGCAAGATATTCCAGGGGGTTTAGAAGTCAAAATATGCAGCTTTGTTTTGTGATTTTTGTTTGTTTCGTTTGTTTTTTTTTGTTTATAATTGGGTATGTTAGGTTATTGAAAGAAGTTCCTACTCTTAGAAGTTTCCAATTATAAACGGTTGTATTTTTACATACTGTAATATCCTGTCTTGCTTTAATAGGAATGAAAAGCCCGCATGATATGTAAATACAAGCAGCCATTATGAGGATGGAGTGTAAAATTCTCGTGCTTTTTTTGGTTCCTCCTACTTTGCATTCTGTTGAGGTTCCACTTTACCAAGATCCCATTGAGAGCGATGACAGGGGAAGTTCTTTTCGTTTTCCTTCGCCTCTCTCAGCCCACTCTGTCTCTCTTTCTCTGTTTCCCTCTTTCTTCATGAATATCCCGCATTAGCGTGAGTGTGTGTGTGACAGATTATGCATCATGGTTTTTAATTGATCCCTCTGGGGTCGCTTCAGAGTGTTTTTAGGAGTTAAAAACAACCATGTTGAACTCGACACTCTGGTTTTCATTGCTCTCGAGCACGCAGCCCACCTTCCTCTCAACACAGTACATATTTACTATATATCTCCTCGCAGAACAGGAAAGCAATTCAGCTTAAAAATGGCAGTGCGTTAAGTGCATAAACTGTGTATTGCAAGTAAATGCCTTCTGGTTTTCAAAAGTGGGACTTGCTTTTGTGTGTGTGCATGTCTGTGGCTTTATTCAAAATTTGGTACTGTCATGTTATCCTCGCCGTCAAACTGTGCGACTAAGCACTTTTTCCTCAGGCTCTCCTGTTAAATTTGCTGGTATTATCTAGAGATGTAGCATCATTCAGTATTTTAGCAATTGCAAAGTAAACTCAGTTATATCAGGAAACAGTGAGAGATAAATTCAATAACAAGTTGGCCTACTTTTCTGAGGGTTATTTCAGTGCACAAACCTGCGTCTCATTCACTAACCATCGGCAATCCAGTTAAAAGCACTAAAATTGCGAGTATTTGTTGTCATTCTTTTCATCACAAACATTTTAATGCACATAAGGCCTCCTATAGTTTTCTTGCCGTATTTAACATTACGTTTTTACAACCTGCGGTAAGCTGCCGGTAAACAGAATTTTATTAAAATAACGGATGCTTGTGTTTTCTATTAATCATAAAAGCAGTAATTCGTCACATGGTGGAGAGGAGCATTGTAACCAGGCGGTGGTCTGTTACATTCTTCATCCAAGATGGAGACTTGTGTGCAGGTTGCATTCGACACTCAGTCATCTTTAGTATTGTGCCAAAAAAGGAGCCCTATACACAGAAGAAGGCTTAAGAACCAAAACGTTTGTATTGGCACGTGTGTGATATAAAATAATAAAAAATTTCAAATTTTGAGTGAGAAACACGTGGAATTTTATTTTATGTAATTGAAACAAAATGCACAAAAGGCAATAATATGTAAAACAAATAAACATGGTGTAAATGACTTCGTAAGACAAGACATCTTAAATAAAAGATTTGCTATGCGTGTCAAGTCTGATTTTGAAATTTTGATAATTAAATAATCTACGAAATAAGTAATTTTGATAATTATGAAACAATTATGTTGTTGTTTTCTTGTGATTTAATTAAAAGTGCATCAAAGTTACTTTAGTTTTTTGACACCTCCGTTCTACAGTGTATAAACGTTCACGCCTCTAGTTGTGAATTTTGGCAGGTTTGTTGTGCGTGACATCAGAACGTGTCATTGGTGATTGGGAGCGTGCGGCTCTGAGACACTTGATGAGCGAGGTGTGTGTATGAAAAGAAACTATCTGAACCTAATCAACAAGCTCAACCAAGGGCGAAGAGATTACGACATGTAAATCTTACAGCTGCACATCATTTCGGCTGTGTGTGAGGGAATTTAGTGTTATTTTGATAAGCAAAACGTTTTGATCTCAGGTGCTGAAACGTATTCAGTTTGAGTTGTGCACTATATATGTTATGTTATGTTATATGTTGTTTTTATTTGGTGCTAATATGTGTAAGATAATACATCTGGAAGATTTTAAAATGATGTTTGTGTGGTGACATTTCTGACAGATTTGGCCAAGCAAAAATGCCTTTGAGGGCTAATAAACTGTATCTGCCATCTCAAGCTAAATTACTTAAAATCAATATGTTGTAAAAAGAAAAGCCAATACACTTTTTATGGAAAGTTGTTTTTTTTTGGAAATAATACAGATTTTTTTATGGGTGGCTATATAGACATGATAAAATCTCACAAACATTCACCATAGCATAATGCTAACTAAATGCTTTGAGAATATATAATCTTGGGTTGCTAATATATAATTGTTATATACTTTAAGAGAGGCCTTTGAGAAAGCATACAGTGCAGCTAAAAATTTAAGGACGAATGTTATTAAAACCATCTGTACTCCAAATAACTGAGCTAACTAGGCCCGTCCTAGAACAGGCACGGAAATCTTGAACGCCAACTGTCATGTTTGCCTAGAAACAAGCCTTTATTTTTATACTATATATCCACATATAGTCCAAAAACATTTTACCTAGGGTGTATATTTCTGGGGCACCTGCAACAGTTCTGCGAAATCCAGTTATAAAAAGCGAAACCAACCAAAATTCAGGCCAGATTTAGAAAAACATCAGAATGTGTTCACTTATATTCATACCCACCAGTGCTGGTAACTGTGAAATGATGTTTCTCATGTATTTGCATGAGAGAGAGCGACTATACCTGTGCATTTCACACAAATAACATTCTCTACCATGGAACTGGCTGATTTGTGTAGCGCATATCAGAGCTTAACTTTGCGTCCTACCAGTCTATAAAAACCAGTTGTCATGTGGACTGCACCAGTATATTGAATAAGGTCTGTTTTGTTTGTTTGTTTGTTTGTTTCCATGTCAGTCAATCGAGCAGGATACTGTAATTTAGTTAGCATGTGTTGTTCCTCAAACATGATTGTGAACACAATAGTTGTTTTGAAAATAAGGTTTCCTTGAAATTGGTTTTCTGCTTAACACCTTAGCTACTTCGAATATGAATTATGTAGATCTCAAAGCTGCTTTATCCCTCCCTCAGTTTGGGTGTATCACACGAATGGTTATCATGCTAAAATTGCTCAAAGAAAGAGAGAGCGATATAAAGCTGTGTACTGCGGTAGCAGTTCTTCTCTCGTGTGATCCACTGTGGCACAGCTACAACGACACTGTTCTCATGGTGTTTTCATTAATCCTTCCTCAATCTTTCACTCTCTTTGAAAACTGTACCAGACAGAGACGGGGAGAGAGAGAGAGAGAGCAACAGGATGAAACACTCTCTGCCATCTGCTTCCAAAGGCTAATAAAAGCAACATCGTCACACTGTTAAATTATGCCTTTTAATGATGGTGAATGTGCAGTTGTATTAGTATCACTGGATTCTCCTTAGGAAGCAGATGAACAGCTTAAGAGCTTTTCTGAGACATCAGGATGATGCAAAGAATAGCAGCAGTGTGTGGTTTTAAATGTATTATTCACCTACAAAAAAAGTTCTTGCGTATGAAAGAAATAATCGATGACAAACTGGAAAATAAAAAAGATATAATGGATGCCTGAGGAGGTGATGTGGCCGTAACGCAAATTACATGTACTAGCTTTAGTTGTTTTTGTTTTTTTTATTTTATTTCATAACCATTTTATTTTGCTTTTGTTATTATGCTTATAAGCTTAACTTTTCTTTTTGAAGTTTGTCTTTGGAACTTCTGTCTTGCTTAGAAACAGCCTACATTTATTTAATAAAATTTATTAAGTCAGAATAAAATGTAAAATGAGTTCATTTATTCTTTGTAAAATATGTTGTTTTGTTGTTTAGTGTAGCATGTGCCATTCATGTTATGACAACCTGTAAATAAAACCGACACAAGATAATTTAAAAACAAATTATAACTTTTGACAGCAAAACAATAGTGAATTTACGAAAGCAAACCAACTCTACTTTTCCTCAAAAATGATTTTGATGAAAATTTCTCACCAGTACAATCACACCTTGTTCTCAGGAAGGATTGTCATCACTCAAAGCTCATTTGGGATTGTGATTTGGTGTTTGTTTGCCCACCGGCCTCACCTACCTCATAGCTGTTCAATTAGCCTATAGAAAATTAATCAACACCCTTGGAACACGTGTCAACCAACATGCATCAGCTGATTACAGCAAAGCAACCCAGGTAACAATTTTAGAGTGTAAGAATGTTTCCCTAATGTTTCTATTAGAGAAACGAAAACGTTAGTTATTTTGAAACAGACATTGTATTATTGTTATTAGTTATAAGAACGTTACTTAAGCATTTTTAAATTCTGTAACATTTTTAAAACATTCCACTAACTACTTAATGTTTTATATAATGTTTTTAATATATATTATATAATATTATAAATGTTCTACAAACATTACAGCAAAAACTTTTTTGAGAGAACTTTAGGAGAAAGTTAGCCAGCATTCTGAATGTGAGTTTGAAAAAATCTGTTATCCAGTCTTTTAACATTTGTTTCATCATTTAACCTCGTGTTTTACCTTTATTTCTGCCCATGGGGCATTTCCAGCAGGTAAAACACTTCAGTCCTGCCAAAACAAGCACCTGCTATTTCACTTTTATTTCAACACTTCATCTAGAAATATGCCATTTCACGATACTATGCTGTAGGAGACCATAAATGCCATTTCATGTCACTGTGGCACTGCAGTCATTGAAGATGGATAGATGGGTCCACAGAACCACATAACGCATGCAGTGATGCGGAGGGTGGATAACTGCGGGCAGCCGGAAAAGAAGCAGCTTTTGTGAGTCTGTCTCATTTTACAATACATCAGCTGTGCATGGTGCGTCACCGCGGCGCCGCCGCCATTCATCCATCATGCCCCGTCATAAAACCATCAAACCCCGGGGATGAGGCCTCAATCCCCAGCAGCCTGCTAACACCCAATCCAGTCCTGGGAAGAGGAATAAAATCATAACAGTGTATCAGAGGAACCTCTGTCGGTTCTGAGACCAGCTGTGAGATTACAGACATATAGACTGACGTTATTTTCCCTCCCAGCCCTTTTGGGGTTCACTCGTGAATTAAATATTTGCACCTCTTCTTCATGTATGCATCTGGTAGGATTTCCTCAGCAGGAAGGTGTTGATAGTTTTGGATCTTTCTAGCTTCCTTGACAGTAATTGTTTGATCTGATATAAGAACAGGTCTGTTAGAATATTGTTGTGAGAGTATTTTTACTTTAATCATAAAACTATTTACTATAACAGTAGTGTATTTTTCCACCAAAAAAAATCATAATAATAAAGCCAAAAGAGGCCATGCGCTATAATGGTTACCATGGTAACCCCTTTCCCTTGGTATAGTCACTATACAATATATAGCCGCTGTACATACAAATAAGCTACTGTATCTATCGGCTTTATATTTATCATCCAGCTCTCTATAAATCAATCTGGATCGGCCATGTAAAAAGCATATAGTGTCAACTGAGTAAAATTTTCCTTGTTTTGCAAGTGATAAAAATATTAATATGGCAAGGCAATAAAACCCAAAAAGGACAGACAAATAAGGCACATTGGGAATCGTAGAAGAGCGCATGATCACAGAAGCAACGTTGAGCCAAAACCAGCCCCTGCGGGCAAGAGTTATATCATCATTCTGAGTCACAGAGGATCATGGGTATCATTCGCATAATCTTCACGAGTATCTTTTTCTCTCTGTGGCCACATGCAGAAAAAGATTATTTTTAGGGGATGCCGATCCAATGAATATATCCTTCGCCCAACGCGTTCCACTACTGCCCCTGGCGACAGGATTATGGGTCGTCACCTGTGGAGAAACACAGAGAAAATGTGTCCCCTATTCAGGAGCACTTTTAGCATTTACCAGTCACATACTCTCTGTTTTAGCACAGAGAAAAGATGAACTGTGCGGTCTCATCTTCCAAGATGGCATTACCTCTCCCCTTAATCCCTCAAATGGACCTGCGGGCAGTCGATTTGCAGCCACCCGGCTGTGAAGGGATGTAATGATGGCTTATTGACCTGTTTGCTGTTTGAGCAACAAGGCCAAAGGAAAGCACCAGAGTTCCTATTTCTCACGTGTCGTGCTGACTACGCCAACCCCCGGAGCCCCTTAAAGACTCACATAAATTTCAATGAAAGTTGATTTTTTTTTTTAGTCCTATGTGTCTAAGGTGGTCATTACATTAGGAGCGATTACCAGCCATTTTCTCTCCATTTCTCTGCCTTTAGCACCCCATAATTAAATGGAACCTAGATGGTTTCATTCTTCATGGTTACGGAGTATTGACTTAGAAGCTGGCGATGTGTAATTTAGGGTTAAAGCAACTTTTGCCGGTAATAATTGTGTAGCCTTTGGAAACCAGATAGGGGAAGCAGTTTAAGGTGATTAATGAAGCTGCATAATTACATATTAATGGTATGTGTAGATATCATATATCAGATTTGTTTTATTATATATGTGTTAACTTCTCTAACTCTAGACGTCTCTAGAAGTGTCTTCTAGAAGTGTCTAAGAAGTCGGAGAGCCCTTGCAGTGTTTACTTATTCCATATTTTCTTATCCTAAAGCTGCGTATCTCCTACTGTTCAAGGGTCAGTAAAAGCATTTTTCTGTTTTCTTTTATTTTATTAATGCAGTTTATCCATGTTATCTTGCATTATCCATGTTATCCTGCATGATTCAACACTTTTTAAAAAAGCATCTTGTGTGCTTCATTGGAAACCAGGAAATCTGACCTTTTCATAGTAATATATTTTTTGTGTGACGTATAAATAGACCCTTGCAGTATATTAAACATTTTCATTGTTTCAAAAACTTAAAACACTATTTATATCTTGCATTTATTTTTAAACTAAATCAGCATTTCAATTTTTGACGTGGTTGTTTTGACTGTGGGACCATCATACTGTATTATACTGTAGGCCTATCCTCTTGAAAAATCGGTTTCAATCCACTGCTAATCCTGTTTAAATGACGCAGTGTCCAAATATGGCTAGAGCTTTAAATATGGTCATATATATTTTTAATTGCAGTTTGGTGGTGTGTAGCTAAACATTGCTGGGCTGATGTTTCCTGGTGTGATTCGGCAGCATGGAAAGTAAAGTTGTCACTGCCGTTCTGACATTCCTTGCAAGTCTGTTAATGGCAGAACACATTTCCAGAAGGAGACGGGGGCAGTAAGTGAGGCTGTATAGGAGAGATAGAGCGCCTTCCTGATTAATACTTTATCCACGGCTGCTGTGGTATCTCTGACTCTCATGCTCGCTGTCCGTTTCTGCCCCCTTCCACCAATGCTGTTTATCTGTCATGGTAGCCCTGGGGAGGGCGGAAGGGTTGGGGTGACTCTGCTTCTTTTGCTCTTTCCTATTGACCATTATTTCTGCTTATGGGGGCTGTCGGAGCTGAACACATCCCCCACCGCCGCACCGCTGTCGGCAGGCTCGGAAGAGGCTGTGTGGGCACGAGCTGGAATCCACATCCATCTTGGGAGGAACGCAATACGTGCATGTCCCCCTATGGGATTAATGATGACATTTACTGTCGTTTTTGACTCTTCCGTGCAGTCTCAATAGTTATCGGTAGGGCTGCTTTGCCTTCAGCCCTTTAGAAATTGGAAATATATCCTCAAAGCTCATAAAGGGGTGGCTTATATACTGCCTGTCTGTCACTGCTGTCAGTACTGAGTGCTGCTGAAGAGGACTGCACGAGCGGATATTGCTTTGCCCCGATTTCCTTTTTTATTTAAGACAGCGAATGAAGGTCAAAGACAGTCCAATAAGCTGTGTGCCTTTCACCCATATTATGTCTGATTTTGACAGGAAGTTCAGGTGCAGTCAGTACCTGTGTGAAACACTAGAGGGAGCTGTAACAGATTCAATTTGTTACAACAAAAATCAATTTGTAATTAGGAAGCCCAGGGCTAGAATAAATCAGAGTGAGATTGCACTGCATGACTCAGACTTCCTGCAGAGATATTGTGTGTAGACAGTATGTAAGACATTGTTCTGTTATGCTTAAGGGTGCTTAATGTGTATTTAAGAGTAATATCTGTGGAAGATGGCTTTAGCAGTGGCTGGCTTTAGCAGTTGCTAGGTCGTTGCTAGGTTGCTCCATGTTTATTACTTAGTAAGTGTAAGTAGTTTACTTAAATGAGCAATAGTTTAATTCCATTTATTTCTATGTAGTGTTATTTACTATGCATTATGCATTGTTAAAAAACAGCTTTACAGAAAACGTACAGGAAACGGGAAAAGGAAAACAGGAAAAAACAAAAAAAAGTGATAGTGACTCTTCCTTTTGCAAACACCATTAATAAATATTAACATTGAAATGCATTGAAACGATTTCATACCTAATCCATAATACATGAGTTGAGTTTCTTTTCATCTAGTTCAGAGTTTGTCCTGATGCTATATATGTCTCTTTGGGAATGCATCTGGAATCTGGAGTGTTACCAAGTTATTTAGAACTGTTTACAGAGAGACTTTGGTTTGAGTCCGTGCCCTAGTTTGTAGTGCTATGTGTATAATTGGGTTTCTCGCATGAGTAAGATAACTGACAAGTATGTTAATTGCCACCTCTCCTCCCTAAGGCAGGCAGTTATCGAGGCCTCTGTCCCAGTGGATTCCCAGAACAACCTGGTCAACGCGTTCTTAACCTTCTCACGAGGTCACTCAAGGTGACAGCCAGTTTGAGGATATCCTACATCACCTTGACAGTTTTGCATGCTGTCTGACAGTTTCACGGCTCCACAAGTTAATTCTAGGTCTTCTCGGCTTGAATGTGGTCAAGTGGCGTCTGCGTTTAAGACAATTTAAGTCCTTGAGTGCTAACTGCACTTGACTCTTGTGGTCAACTGCTTTGTAACTGATGAGGTGGCAGCAGTTTGAAAGCCATTGATTGAAAAAACCTGTCACTGCCTGATGCATCTCTCTTTCGAGTTTGGATCAAAGCATTTGTCTGTCCTTGCCTGGCATTATATCCCCATTTAATCTCCTTAAAACAACAGCTGAAACAAAGCCAAGGTCAGAATTTACTGGCACTAATATACATTCGGTCCCCATAACGTAGGGCCACAATATATACAGGGCCACACACACACTTTCACTTACCGTAGCTGTAGTGCCTAAATAATAAATGGCAAATGGGGACATACCATAGACTGTTAATTTTATATACAGCTAAATGTAATTATATACTCTATATACCCTTACCTTAACCTGACAGAAAACGTTCTGCCTTTAAAATCTATAAGTATGTACATGCACACACTTGCACTTGGTCTTCATCAGATGTGTTTAGTTCAGTCATGCATTATGACTGGTAAGAAGAGGCATATATATGACAACAACATAAGGAGGTACAGAGATATTTAAAGGGCCTTATCTTACACGTTTTGGTTTTTTATGTTTCTTGACAGAAACATAGTTTAACGTGCCAATTTTCACCCTCTCTTTGACTTTCAATTTAAGCCTGTTTTTGTAGTACCTTTAAGATTGTTTGTAAAATTACACCTGCAGGTTTGCTATTAAATATCAAAATAGCTTTTTTGGAAAAGCCTGCGATATATAATTTAATGCATTCACAAAACAATCTGTGCTGTTGGTATAGAAACAAGAGAAGAACGCTTAATAGCGCCACACATCAGAGTGTTGTCACTTTCGGGGAATTAAGCTTCAAAGGGATTATTTACAGCTGTCTTTGCATATTAAGCTGAAATGGAAGAAAGTATTTTAACAACGAGAAATGACACTTCAACTGTAACTGTCATTTTCTGAGTGTAACACGGCATCCTGCATTTTGGGGTTTCCCATCCGGCAATTACATTTCAGGGCACCTTAGTTTTACATGTTTCCCTCTGCTTTGACCCTTAGAATTAAACAGGTTGTTTTTTAATGTGTTTTTAAGACTCATATTGTGTATGTTTTCATTGCAACAACAGCTAATAAATAGCACACACATTTATTAATATTGGTTGAAATTTGTCATAGAAGTGAATGTATGTAGAGGAGTAACTCAAAGTAACAAGAAAAATACAGTTTTTTTTATCCATTATTTATGACCCCTTGATGTTATCGTACGGGTTATCTGAACTGTAACTGGAAATCTGCTGGATTTCTTGATTTTCTACCAAGAGTATTTGGCTCAGAATTTAAGAACACAATTTGCTCCGTCAAGCAGTGCCTTGAGCGAAGACTTTGGTCTGTATTACTGGCCTGTCTTACCTTTAATATGTTCTTGAAAGCCTGACTTTGATCACTCCAAAGCTTCTTCATCATGAATTCAGACAGGTAGTGAAGTATTCGTATGACTGAAGACCAGAACGGCTCTTTGCCTCTGTCATCATGACAGCGAGAAATCCTTTTGACTAATGAGAGACTTGCAGGTAAAATCCGGTCGGCAAACGAATGCTTTACAACAAATATTTTTAGCAACAATTAAATCTCTTAGGCAATCAGTGGGAGAGGTTACTTATTGACTCCAGGCAGGCTAGATTAATGGCAGATTTCTAGATTTGCCAAAAGTGATGTATAATTTCACTGTGCTGGTCCTCACCTTGGATTGACTTTGTTTTGCAGATTTATTGCTTCAGAATTGCCCCGGCCTGCACTTTTTTATAATTGAACATCATCTGACCCAGCTTACTAAGAGCAGCGACAAGGCAAGAGAAAAATATGAAGTAGGTCAAGGATGTGGAAAAGGAGCGCTTTTAGCATACTGAGTGCGCAGTTATTTTTTCATTTGTCCCCAGCGGTATGATGAAGACAGAGGAGAGCGAGTTGATCATTATTTTAAATATTACTCTATGTCGTGTGTTCCACTCAAAGTCGGATTTAGGATGTTTCTGTTGATGTTACAGGCTTCGTAGAAACACTCCATTGTGCAGTGCTTGGAAAATGACTTAGTCGTTAGCTCTGCAGATGTTTAGTTGTCAACAAAAATGTCTCCTAGCAACCAAACTATAGGGCATTTGTTTTGCAGGTGTACGGTTAACAACAAAGCTGAGAAATTACTGTGTTTTACACACTTGTCTCTGCAAACGTTCGTTTTGCAGGTTTTATTATTAGGCAACTGAACTTTGACCCATCGGTGCTGTTATAAGCTGTGTATTTTCCTCTGGGTGTTAGTGATGTCATACAGTCACAAGTTTTCCCAAGTTTTCCAAGTTTGTTGTACAACATAGTGTTGTACCTCTGATAGTAAGGAATTAGAAATTATGACTTTATAAGCTGAATGGAATACAAGGCAATGTACAACAACACCACATGTAGATAGCAGAACAGAAAAACCCAAGTGAAAGGTACTTATTAAATGATTTTATTTCTAAACAACGGTATTTAAGTTGAACTGCATAAGCTGTGGTCTGACAACACTACTCCAAAATGATATTGTGCGGGGATAATAGAGTCTTATTTTGTGGTTTAATAGAATAAGCTAAAGCAGTTTGCAAACACTGGCAGCTTGGGATGGGACGAGGACATGAGTTTTTTTTAAAGCATGAAAGCTTAGCATCTCTTTTGTACTGTTGGTGGATCCACACAAAACATGTTTTCTTTATTTTCCGTGTGCCGTTTTTCTGGCAACCTTACAAACGCGGCACTTTCCCATACAAATGCGCAATGCGAAATTGCGCGGCGGCTGTCCTGAGGAGGCCGTGCTAATAGAACAGCCCATTGTAAAGTTGTCATCTGTCATCACACATCCCCCCCCCCCCATGAGCTCTGTTCTTTGATGTGAATTGAGACAGTAATGTGTGTTTGGGAGAGAATGGCTTCTGCTTCCTCTGAATAGCGGAGTTGACAGCACTCGGCTACAATTGGACACGCGGTTCAAAAGTGGGTCTCTCTCCACAGCATCTGATTGCTCGCTCGCTCTCTATCAGTCTCAGCTTTTCTATCTCATCCTAGCAGCTTGAGATCTGTACGGATTCTCAGTGTAAAGCCTCCACACACCTCTCCTCCTCCTGGTCGGACTTCACAGAAGGACGTACGCCGCGGGGCGGCCGGCTTCCTCGCGGGCCGATTCGCCGGCTCTGACAGAATTGATATGACATCAGACGTGTTTGGCAGATGTGCACAATGGAAGATTTCTGTGCTAACAAATGCAGCAAGCGCAGATTAATTGTGCAGTGCGGCCTATTCAGCTGGTAAAATACAAGAGAAATGTTATCCTGCGAGATGTTGGGGAAGGTTAATTGATGTACTGTAGCGGCGACCGCTTTCATAAAGAACTAATTACAGCATTCGTGTGCCGAGTTGATGTTAATGAAAATAATCAATTAACTGAAACATGTAAAATATCTCACAACCAGCTATGTTTAATTTGTAGCAGGCGTGGGTTCACCTCTCCACGGCTGCCTTCATGAAATAACTGACATTTATCAAGAACTTTCTAAAAGAGTTAAAAGTGGAAATTGTATTGAATAGTATTGAAACACTATTTAAAGCTAATAATTATGGGTAAAAGCTGTATGTAACAGCAACTTTCTCTCTGAAATGTATCATAGCAACATGTTTGGCAGAAAAATATTTACAATTTGCATCTCCAAGCATGCCAAAGTCACACAGCATGATCACTGTCTGTTGATACTATTACTGGCTGTTTCATATCAAATTAACCAATCATCTTCCTGATTCTCGACACGTACAGCGAATTGGCAACATTTCAAAAAATCTGTGCAGATATGAAAAGATATAGATACAATTTATCTATGCAACAGTTTTAATACTCAACAATTTTCAGTGCGTTCCAAAAGATTTCCTGAGTAAAACGTTATTTTATCAGTGTTACTCTTGAGTTAAACATACTGAAGTTTCAACTTCCTGTTTTACTGGAAATGTTTTTATATGGGTCAGTGCAGCTCTAAATATGCATTTTGATGTTTTCCGGGGAATATCAGTGGTGAATATTCCAGAATCATGAAATTTCTGAGAGAGACAGAGGAATGATCTGAAGAGAAGATATCCACTTGTCAGCCTTCTGCTGCGCTGGAAAGCAAATGTCATTTTAGGAAAGTCTAAATGTGTACTTGTGTACCTGTTTATGACAGCTGAAATTCTGTAGCCTGCTGTAAGCCCCTGTTTACGTTTTTTCTCAAATTAATTCCAAACGATGCATAAATATGATTTAATGTTTTAATCACCAGTAGCTTCCTCTACAGAACCATGTTGTCTACATGCTTTAAGAAATGTAGAGAAAAACATATATTTAACGTTAAAAAATTATACAAACTCCCCTCATAGGAATAATGTCGTTATTTACTCTCCCTTATGATGTTCCATATGACTTCTTTGTTTCTAACAGGGCATATAATTACAGTCACTGTAGTTATTAAGCTCCAACATGACAAAAATAAATTATAGGATTATCATATAACTGGTCTGTTTTACACAAAGCTGTTGTATGGCTTCAGATGACTTGGAATGCAGCACATACATCATCTGGTCCCCTTTTAATTATACAGTATTATACTTTAAGGAAAATTATTATAACAATTTTTGAGCCTGACAGCCCCAGTCCCTATTCATTTTGACTGTATGGAAACGTTATCAGAACATTCTTAAGAAATGAACCTTTTGTGTGTCCTCCATTGAAGAAAGTGATACATGAACAGCATGGTGGTGAGTAACTGATGACAGTTTTTGGGTGAACTCTCTCTTTATAGCAACATTTTTATGGGTCAAGTAAAGATTTCTATGTCAGTGATTGTATCTCCACTATCTCGCATTAGAATACTGTTGTGAGAAAGAGAGAGAGAGAGCGAGAGAAAGAGAGGCTTTAAATCGAGGTCCAGAGGTGAGCTGGTAAAGTGGGAGCTTTCACTAGGTTCAGTTCATGTCACCTTTTAGAGATTGCCCTTTTGCCCCTCTTTCCACTCGAGCAGAGAAGGGCTTCAAAA
Source organism: Botia almorhae (assembly GCA_036877575.1). Classification (NCBI taxonomy): domain Eukaryota; kingdom Metazoa; phylum Chordata; class Actinopteri; order Cypriniformes; family Botiidae; genus Botia; species Botia almorhae. The sequence continues at coordinate 95,149 of JAZGTJ010000522.1, forward strand.
GCCTCCCACACATCTTTACTGTATCCAGCAGCAAGCAGGTGGGGGGTCAGGTGGAGAATAACACATTGTGATTTGAGTAGGTTTGGAGTACTAAGAGAGAGACTTGTGCACAGAACTCTTTACATGTTTGGTCAGGTCAAGTGACACCAGATATCTAGCATGAAACATTCAGAAAGAACAACCTAAGGATCATCACAGTATTGTGATGAGTTTATCAATAATAATATAGGGTGGGAATTACCTTTATATACAGATCTGATTGGATTATGAAATGTGTGCTGTGATATAATTTGTTGAAATAAACCAAGTGTCGTATGCAAAACAAATATTTAGCTATTGTAGATGTTTTCAAGTGTGAAAATGACTTGCTGCTTTTGTCATCGCTTATGATAGTTACTGGTCAAAGGATTAATCACATGACATTCAATTATGGCTCATTTAATTTATGGCTCATTTAAAAGAATTCCAGCAAACTTGAGACCCAATTAGCAAATATGACTGATTGGGCAATCAGTATTGTATCTCAAAGACAGCTACTCAGATGATCTTGTATCTCAAAGACAGCTACTCAGATGACAATGAGACAAACTTCTGTTTGTCTCATTGTCATCTGAGTAGCTGTCTTTGAGATACACTATATTGCCAAAAGTATTCGCTCATCTGCCTTTAGACGCATATGAATGTAAGTGACATTCCATTGTTAATCCATAGGGTTTATGACGTCTGCCCAACCTTTGCTGCTATAACACCTTCAACTCTTCTTGGAAGACTTTCCACAAGGTTTAGGAGTGTGTTTATGGGAATTTTTGACTATTCTTCCAGAAGCGCATTTGTAAGGTCAGACCTTGATGTTGGACGAGAAGGCCTGGCTTGCATTGTCGGGTTGAGGCCAATCAAGTTCTTCCACACCAAACTCGCTCATTCATGTCTTTATGGACCTTGCTTTGTGCACTGGTGCACAGTCATGTTGGAACAGGAAGGGGCCATCCCCAAACTTTTCCCACAAAGTTGGGAGCATGGAATTGTCCAAAATCTCTTGGTGTGCAAAATCTCTTGGTATGCACACCATAATCCCCCCCCCCCCAAACTTCACAGTTGGCACAATGCAGTCAGACAAGTACCGTTCACCTGGCAACCGCCATATCCAAACTAGTCCATCAGATAGCCAGATGGAGAAGCGTGATTCATCACTCCTGAGAACACATCTCCACTGCTCTGGAGTCCAGTGGTGGCGTGCTTTACACCACTGCATCCGACGCTTTGCATTGCACTTGATGTATGGCTTGGATGCAGCTGCTTTTACGTTTAGGGTTAGGGGATAGAATATACATTTTGTACAGTACAAAAACCATTATGTCTTCTTGGTACTCATAAACCACATTTGCCAACGTGTGTGTGTGTGTGTGTGTGGTGTGTGTGTGTGTGTGTGTGTGTGTGTGACAAGAAGAACGAATACCTCCAAAGTTTAATGAGGCTGTAGATCATCACACTGTCTCCAGTTCAATCAATCCACAGGCGGGTCTGATGTTCTCTGGGTTTGATTTTGTTCTTATCAGCCAAACGCATTGGAGCAGGACCGCGCAGACCGGCCTCTCGGTTCAATACTGAGCACAAATACTCTATTTTCTGGCAGATAAAGGTGTGCACTGAGCATGAAATTTTGAGCCTTTTCTCATTACCAAAGGTGTAATTTTGTCGTTTCACATATTAGAAGTTTACAGCTGCTGCGTTTGAGTAGTCAGCTCTTACCCTGTAAATAAAGCTGCCGTGATGAGTTTCACTAATTGCTGATTTAGATTTATTGATTAGTTCCAGAGCTCATTCGCCTCTTCATTTACAAGTGGGTGTAATTAGAAGAATTTGTTCTTGTGCTATTATGCAACAGTTTTAATCACAAATTAAAGGAGTAGTTCACTCTAAATGTAAAATTTTGGGTGAATTTGAAACAAAAGTTTTATATCATTATGTGTGGCTTCCTCTTCGCAGTCAGCACTTATTTGTCAATGTCACTTCAATTGAGAAATGATTTTTAGGTGCATGAAACCAAATTAGATGTGAACAGAGGCTTAAACAGTGGATAGATTTAGGCAGACAGACAGATTGATTACATGTGTAATTGATTGGATGAACTTTTTCCTGCAGCATGTTAAAAAAACCGAGATGGGGCACCTGTTCAAGGTTAACCTCAATTTACCTACTGTCCTTGGACAAATAATACGAGCATCAGAGATTCTCTGCAGGGACGGCTGCTGACCTTGTCTTCTTAATTTTTATGCCTTCAGTTGTTAAAAAAAATACTGCATTCTTTATATATAGTTTCCCCTTCCTGTTCATTTATGTGAAACAAAAATACTGCATTCTTTATATATAGTTTCCCCTTCCTGTTCATTTATGTGAAACTTCCTGTTCAATTATGTGAAGGCTGACCCCAATAGTGAAAATGAAAGATGTGATTTATTAATTTTATTTAATTTTACTACTTCAAATTACTTTTTTTTGCATGTTGCTGTTTTGTTTTATACTGTATTTTTTAAATAAGGTTTTATTGAAAGACTTTAGTTTAGTCTTATTTTTGTCACCCCTCAAAGGGTGACTACATGGCTAATGCTTGAACAGTTACATACGGGGATAATCATAGGGCAACAGCATGTGAAGGTGCTCAGCTGTGCGACCTTGAACTAAGGTTTTAGAAAGAGGCTTTGAATATGAAGCGTTACATAAGCATATTCTGCCTGTAAACGCCACACACTTCCTGTTGCTGCACAGCCGTGCCACATCGCACTGCTAGCATGTGTTCGTTTTGAAGCAAAATGCTAATTAGTTTGTGATATAACATTAATTTATGAAGTTGGCCTAATCACATTAAAGGAAATACACTGCCTTGTGGGACTTACTTTTTAGTTTTTGCACACTGATTTTTTTATTTATTTGTAAGATATTTGTTATATCTACTTGTGATGAAATATGGAATAAAGTGAATGAGTAAATCTAACTTAAAACAATTGAGTTTAAAGGGTAACTTCTAATTGGAAGTCTGATGTATAATTAATTTTTTATTCGCATTTATTTGCATTATTTGCTTTTCACAATTCATATAGTTTCAAAGCTGTTTTACAAAAAATCCATGTTGTACACTATCAGACAAGCGTGTTATTGGTGTGTTATCTGTTAGTGTGTATCTGTTGCCTGTGTGACGACTCGGTGGGTAGCACAGCAAGAAGAATCCTGATTTGAGTCACAGTTTTCTTTATGCTTAGTGGAGTTGTTGTCCTTGTTTCAGAGTAGGTTTCCTATAAGTACTCCAGTTTCATAACTCACAGTTCAAAGACACTCTTTTTAAGAGTGCCCTTAGACTCTTTTTTTAAGGCACACTTTAAGTAGCCCATTCATGTGGAAGGCTGAATGCACAATGTGTAATCTGCCAGATTGTGTACTTGCCTTATAGATGTACAAAACAAACCTCTCACACATGACCCTCAACACTTGCTACACAAGACATAAAAACGAACATTTTTAAGCATGAATTCTGAGTAGAAAATGAACTCTAGACTTCATGAAACAAGGAGATACTAAACATAACAACCACAGAGGTGTAAATAAAACAATGTAACCCTTATTAATTATTAATGGCTTAGTGCATGATGGGAGAAAGCGCCTTTAGAAAACTGTACCTTAGGTAACACCGGCAAATCGCATCTAATCCAACAACAGTGTCTACTGCTGTAGACAGCTTTGTTAATTATAATGGGTCCAATTAACCAAATTAATGGATTTGCACTGATTGCAGTGTTATTCAGAAACTTAAGCAGATTTTTTAAATTTTATATTCACTGACTCTTGAACAAATGTGAATTTAAACGAATCTCAAATCTTCCACTTTGAGATTATATTTTTTTGCTGTTTTAAAATATATATTTTTGCTGTTTTTGTAAATGTAACCAAAACCCAAGACAAAATAACTTTTAATTTAGTTTTGATTTATACAGGCTTGGATTGGGTACATACGTACAATTTAAGTAATGGTTAAGTAAAGTTATGCACTGTGACTATTCTGTAACTGGCTTTGGATTAAAGCAGGTCTGCCAAATGCATAAATGTAAATGTAATATTTAAAAGTTCACGAATAAACTAACTTAATTTATAAAGTGCTAAATGCTGTATTTACTTGAACACAAATCATTTTTCAGTGAAAGGTTTCTCAAGATCATGACCTCAGAGTTCCACAAATCAGCCAACAATATTTTATGACTTTTTGAAGAACCGAAACGAGAAAAGATGAGAAATGATTTTGGGAACATTTAATCATAACCTCACAAGAGGGTGGGATTGGAATGGCTGTCTCGAAATATCAATTACACCCTGTGCTTCTGTGTTCACACCTATTAGTGTGTATGTGCGCTGTGTTATGCTTTTGATAGCAGACTCCCACACTGTAATTTACAATATTCTAAAACCCAAATGAGAAATCACTCATTCAGAGTGTCTCTCTGTTTCAGTACTTTACAAGAAGCCACTTTAAACCACCAAACAGCGGCCAATAGTTTTCAGTCACCATATGTAGAAGCATGAGGAAAATATCAGTAAGTTCAAAAGTATGAAACATTTTAGGCAATAACAAAATGTGTAATTTGTATAGCATTAATTTGAGACAAAGCAAGGAAAATGTGCTCTAGAGTATTTTTCACATTCATTCATATTCATCTGTTTTGTTGGTACATTAATAAATATGTTAAATTATAAACTGATTGCACCATAAGGGGCCTTCAGAAAGATTTTATAAATACAAATTTTGTAATGAATTTGTTAATTATATGCAGTACAATAAATTGTATAGGTCAAGGAAATTAACCCAACAAACAACTCCGTAAATAGCTACAGCTGCTGATAAATGTGGCTGATTGCCATTGTCTAATTACTTAGATTCAGGATTCGTTTTTTATGTATAATGTATTATCGTTTAATTTATATTATTGTTTTGTGCATTTTGGTGTATTTCTTATCATCCAAAAGGTTCATTTTGTGTATTTAATACATTTTTTTAAATGTTGCTGTACTGTATGAGTGGAATAGATTGGGTTGTGTTGAAAAGTCACAGTATCGAGAGGAAGGGTCTCTGAGTCAGACCCTCCACTGTGCTTCAGTTATACTTTTGTACTCTAAATCACAACAGAGGTTAAGACTGGATATTAAGCAACATCATAATTATTATGATAACACTGATAAATGAATTCAATTTTCTGACACAAACAAGAAGCGAGAAGCTTATTTAATTAATAATAGGACAGTATACCCTGCAAAAGGCCGTGTGCACTTCATAAAGCAGTCGTAGTCAGCATTTGGTAGTGTGTTCTACAGAGCTATGCAGTACAAAACAGTATGCATTAGGTGGAGTACACTAGGAAGTGTGTACTGTAAAACACACAATATAAAACTACTATGCAGCAGGTGGAGTCCACTTGGAAGTTTGTACTGGAAATTTAGAGGATTTTTAATGATTAGCAGGATTCAGTCTTGTCATCTTATTTCTCTTAGTTGGAACATGTTCTCCAAGTAGCTTCTTCAGGTGCTTCACTGATTGATCTTCTTAGATAAGTGGAGAAACATCTTTCAACAACGAATGGGTCCAGTTACAATAAGCAAGTTCTTCTGGACATTCTACAGTAACTGGACTCATCTGCTGTTGTACACTCTCTGTCGTCATTATTGGACTAATTTTGCCTTCATTAGCACATCAGCTAATCTGTGAGACTGGATTAAATCGAATCACTTGAGATTTTTTTCTTCTCCCTATTGGATGAAAAGTGTCCGTCCAATAAACACACACAACAGAGACAGACTTCTAGTTTACGAGAAAAACAAATGCCAGAAGGGGCTTCATTATCTAGAAAGCAGCAATCCGGTTATGGAAATCGAAAACTTTACTGTAGATAAGAGATAAGAACATTTCAAATTAGCTGCTTATTATGTGCAAAAATTATAATATGAAAGGTCATTTAATTTTGATAGTGCGGTGGCAATCAGAAATGTCCTCATAAGGGACGAGCAGAGGCCAAAGGGGGACGATATGCAATATATCTAAATGAGTGATGCCGTGTTTGATCCAAGGCTGATATTAGATTTTCCCTCTCTTTATTATTGTTCCTGCCTGGATTGGCCAGGCGATATAAACACAGATGACAGCTTTAGTGCTGTAGACTGTGTGCGTTTACGTCTGACCTCGATGTGCTGATGCTCGTGGAATACGACAAGTGCGCCGACGGTCTCGCTGATAAAGCCACCTGCAATATTTAGATTTTTTTTCCCCCTTGTTACTGTAACATACTTTCTGGTTCTCATCTAGTAAACTGTCAGTGTTGGGAGCAGTCTGCTTAACAGACTACTACACAGATAAAAAAACACTAATAAATGTTATAATGAAGCAGAACTTGGTGGGGCTGGAGTGACACATACCTCAATTTATAATGCATGCCCTTGGAGGAGCAGACGAGGCGGGGGTAGACAGCGAAAGCAAAACCACGGCGGACACTGAGGTTGTAAGCAGGTAAATCAAAGAAAGTAAGGGGACTTGTGGGTTATAGAAACAAGTGGTTCCCAGTCACAAGTAACTCGAACCGTAGGTGATGGCTTTCATAGATCTGGACCTGTATTCAGCCCTATTGGGATCTGTAAAGCTGTCAGCGAGAGACAGAGAGACAGAGAGAGAGAGAGAGAGAGAGAGAGCGAGAGAGAGAGAAAGCGAGAGAGAGAGAAAGCGAGAGAGAGAGAAAGCGAGAGAGAGAGAGAGAGAGAGAAAAGGCGTAAACTCCATTCCACTTTGTAATCTCATTTGCTTGTAATGACTGTGCATCATGTGACACCATGGTTGGCAGTGTGGTAGCTGTTTCCTGGCAGCCAAACCCACCTACCACATATAAGACACTGCAGCAACCGCAAAAAAATCCTATTATCCAATCCGGAAATCCGTTATCTGCTAATGTTTTGAATTTGTTATCTAGGAGTGTTTCAAAGGGCCTAATGGAGCCCTTATCTTTATTTTGCTGTGGATTTGGAAAAAAAGGTTGGTAATTACATGGTACACTGACGGTTTGTTGACTAATCAGCCTGTGTATTTACATATCCATGGGTGTTGTGAATAAGAGAATGTGAGTTTTTGGTTGGGCCGGCTGCCTACAGAAATGAAAGTCTTGCTTTAATGGCTTCGCTCAAATCTTGGCTGTTCAAAGTGTGTACTACAACAACCGAGTCCAACCTGCACTATTAAAAGCTAGCATATATATACACCTTCATGTTGTTTTTGTAACCCATGGGAAATGGCTCTTTAATTTGCGTCTTCAAAGAAATAATTGACATTTGGAGCCAATCA
>JAZGTJ010000523.1:0-63816 GCA_036877575.1 Botia almorhae
GTCAAAGTGAATAAGGATTAATGTTTAAGAATATTGTGATATAGGAATGCTGCCTGTTCAGTGTCTCAACATGTTCACCTCAGACTGGGGGGAGGGAACCTTCAGTGTCGAGTAACCAAAGTAAATGTGTACCCATCATTGGGGTCAAGACATGATGTAAACAGTCATGATGTAAACCTAAAAATAGAGGATTCTTTTTAGGGTTCTTCCACAGAGAGATTTATACAGCAATTCTGAGCTTTTGTTGACATTTAAGAGGTGGGCATGATAATTATGATTTTCGCAAAAGCTTGTGATTCATCATAATTTAAGGATGCTTTTATAACCCTTTATTAGTATAGTGATACACCATTTTGACCCAGTTTTAACATACACGTTAGAAACAGAGCGTTGTAAGGCATCTTACCCACACTCCCGAAACAAAATGGCAAAATTTAAAACTTCTGGATTAATTCTGACTGCAACACCACATGTACCACATTAATTTGGAAAACAGTTGGTTAAATATAATTTAATCTACATGAAAATGAGCTTTACCCAATATTTGTGTAACTTATTTTTTACTTGTTAGTATGAGAAGGCCTATTTGTATAATGCACGTCATTGCTGATTATGTAGTTTGCTCCAGATCTGTCACTTCTAAGATTCCATTTCAGTTAGGATGCTGCCTTACACAGCATTTGCCTATGTAGGCAGTAGACAGCGAAACGGTTTGGAACACGCTCTCTTCTTCTGATGATGTGGCAGTCCAGAGAAGTGACATTGCATTGCTTTTGTGTTTGCAATCACAATCTCTTTCCCCTCCCCCTCAATTCAACCACTCCCCCAATCATCCCTAAAGCATCTGTGCGAGTGACATGCAGCATGCAGTACACGTCAGACACCAACATATGTCCCACTTCTAAAAGAAAGAAAACACAAACCATTGAGGGCTGGGAAGATCTGCACTGTCACAGACAGACTGTATGTGGGATAGTAGAAATAGGTTTGGTCTCAGTTCGAACTGGAAAATATGAGAAACTAATGAGAAACAGATAATGGTGAAGCAATCAAAGCTAGAATGTCATGACTCAGAAATTATCTTTCTGTACTTCACCTTTCCAGCCGTTGCCAGAATCAAGAATTAATATGAATTTGTTTTTTTTGTATTTACAGAATGCAGACTGGTTTAACAGTATTGTTCTATGACTTTAGATTCTTAAGCGGTGCATGTTTTGGGGTGGGAGAAAAACAGTGCTCTGCTGAGTGCGTATAATAGAAAAAGGGGCCAAGTACTTGGCCAGACTTTCCATGGTGTGACAAGGGGGAAGAAAAAGACTAAAACACAGCCATGCTGTGGTCTAAGAAATGATTCAACTAAATATGGTCATCTGCATTAGCCAATCAGAGGTCTTTCACATTAGCCCCGTCCATCCTGCATTAGCACATGTGAACTAAATATTTTTCCTGCTTGCCTTTGTCTTATTTTTCCAAGGCAAATGTGACGATGGGGGAAAATTAATTGCAGACACAAAGCAGAGACTGAGAGCATAAAGTTCTGGAGTGGACTTTTCTGTGAAGGTGGTTCTTTTTGGATAAGACTTTTGTAGTGTGCAAAGGTTCTACAAACAACATCCATCTTTTGTCACTGTTCTTATAAATATATACTTGTATATATACAAAAGTGTTATCAGCAACAGCCGTTTCATGTGTTTAACTACTTGTTTTGATAACTGGCTTTTCATGTTCTGTGAATCCAGCATTCTTGCTGCTAACATGTTCTGTCACATTCTCTTGTTCAGTTTTAGAAATGAGTCCATTTTGCTTTGACAGTCTTGTGCACTAATCTCCACATTTTATTTTTCCTCCAGACCCTTGTGTGTATCCTTCCTGGTATTTCCTGTGAGATCTTTGACGACACAGATTTCTGCTTTCCATATGTACACGCTGAGTTCGGAAAGGCTATAAATCACTGGGAGCAGGTTATCTAAACGCTTTAACCTGCTGGCTCAAGAACTTTCAACCCCTTTACATATTGTCTGGTTAGGTTTTCATTTTACGACTTTTTTATCTGAGGAGCATTGTTGTTTTAAAATCACAGACACATAAACATAGCCTGGAGATTACCTAGCCCTTACATAAACATAGTAATTTAAAAGATTTTTTCATATACATCAATCATTGGTGTTATTAATTATTAGCTGTCATCTGTTGTGTTTGAGCTAAGTTACAAATATGTTGCTAAAAGTATTTAGAAAGTTCCCTTTCACATACACCTGTATTTCCTGTCACATTCTATACCACTTAGTTTCAAGGGCTCCTCCTCTTTCTGCCTTCATCGGTCATTGGGCGGAGCTGTGTTTCGTTCTTTGACCAACAGAAGGCATCTTGAAGGGACTGGAATCATGCACTAGGGTTAAATAGTTCTGGCAAGTCCTTGGAAGAAAGCCAGACTCATTTTACCACCCGGGGCACAGGTTTATTTTGTGTTTTCAAAAGTACGATATCTCTTAACATACAAGGCACTGCTGTCCATCACATTATTTAAATTTAAAACAAATATAAAAATGTGCATTTATCTCACAATTTAGAAAGAAAGAATGTGTCTGTTAATAATAAAAATAATAAAATACATGCTGAGATGCGAGATCCTAATCACTCACTCACTTCAGCAGGCATCTTAATAGAGTACCAACCCACAGGGAACTACAGAAAGCCTGCTGGGAGAACCTTTAAATTTCCTAAAGACATAAGCTAATAAAAAAGAGTGAAAAACAGATGATTCAAAAATAATGTATGCACATTTTTCTTATGAATTGGAATCAAATTTTAAATCCTCATCTAAAAAGAACATCTAAGGCTTTAAATACAAAAATACAAAGTAGCTTTAAAATAAAATGCAAAAAGTTTTGTTTTTTAATTATGTGTTCCTTTGTACTGTCTTCAAACACGTCTGGTGGTTCATTCAGGTAACGCTTCACATCCTGGTCTGACTCCAACAGACACTAGGATGTTTTTCCATTGGCAATGTTCACACCCGTTATAACTCGACAGCCTGAAACCATTTGGAACTATCACTGGATTTTAAAACATCTTTGAGGGCTCGTCTTGTGAGATGGCCTGCAAAACACATTAGCCCTGGAAGACATCCTTAAACATTAGTCAAACAGACAAAAATGAAGAAAAGCACAGATTTCAGATCTAATGTTAGACAATTATGAGCTTGCTAATTTGCTAGTCAAGATTTGGTGTTGATGAAATGTGTTTTTGCTTTAGGGTTCAAAGGTTCATGTATGATTTATGCTACCCAGATCTCCTCCTCTCTCTTGCTCTCCCTCTTTGTTTCTCCTCTTGTCTCTCCGAAGACTCCTTGAGACTCCTCCCCTTCTAGTCTTTTTTATAATCTCACTCTTTTTCTCTAATCTTACTCTAATCTTTCTTTTTTTTACTTCCTTCCTAAATGTACTTCAGCATCACTATGCCTTAAATTATTAAATTAAATTAATAAATAATAATTTAACATATAATAATATAATAAATGATAATAAAACTTCTTTAATTTTTTGCACTTAAGGAACTAATTTAGTCTCTATAGTGTTTGGATATAGTGTTCTCTCAACCCAGCAGGTATAGCCTATATCAAGCAACGAAATGGTGAAATCTTGGTAAAAGTGTAACTGTGCACGGCAGATGTTATTGCCTCCTTATGATTTTCGCTTCATTGTTTTCCTCATCTTGTAAGTCGCTTTGGATAAAAGCATCTGCTAAATGCCTAAATGTAAATATAGATGTTCAGATCAGTGCATGTCCTTATGATTTCTTAAAAGCAGCAATACATGATATTTGCATGTACTTCAAGAGATAGGGAGTAAAATGATGTTTCTGGAACTTCTGGAAAGAGGTTTTCCAATGATAATTCCTTCATTCAATTCCTTATTAGCCTATACAGACAGTTCAAGACCACACAGATTGCAAAAAATGCCCAAAATTTGTTAGTATTTTGTGTCAATGCTGGCTTATTTCTCCATGTTCCAGTGGAGCAGTATTTTAGGATGCAGAATAAAGTAACATTTTAGTAACTAAAGAATAGGAGCTGGCTGCACACTCCGGCTGCTCTTCTTCTCTTGGCCTGGATAACTACCAGAAACAAAGCATCTGTGAGAGTGTTTCCCCTACGTGGGTGTGTGGGATAGACACATCCCTCTCCGAATTTTTTAAGAGCTGCTTTGCCACTTTTTTTCCTTGTTTGGTTTAACAACCTCTCATTTTGGTCTTATATTTTAGGCAGAGTTTATTGAGTATGTACCAATGCCCAGTGAGAAGACGAGAAGTTCACAATGTTATTTTGTAAACTGCTCGTCACTTTCTCTGTGACACTGTGTATATAGGTCTGAGACTTCTGCTGACCATGTCTGCCCTGTAATTTAAACCCTTGTGGTTCATTGTATTATAGTCTGCTCGGATGACCGTTGGTTCTCATGCTTATGTGGACCCATGTGTTTGTAAGCCAGGTCTCTTTTCCCGATGATTGTTAAAACATTCAGATCAAATCCATGTGTGTTTGAAATGTGTCATCCTTTCTCTCAAATTACAGCGCAGCTTAGTCCTCCCCAAATCTAAGCAGTGACCGACTTGAGCCTAAACAACCAGGAACGGAAGGTCATTGAAACTCTTGGCAGTGGCATGTACAGACTGCTTTGCATCAGGGTGGCCCATGTGTAGCCACAGACTCAGTCAAGGATGGCATAACCCAACCCAGCCATGAAAACTGTAACAATATGTTGTCAATTGAGTTTCCCATAATGCACCACGGTCTTATTTTGTTTGTTAATTCTTGATAGGTTATATGTATAATGTATAATGCAAGTGCATTCACACTGAACGTGATGTATATTTTCACCCAAAGGGTTAAAGTTTGTTATTTCAAAGCTTGATTTTACCATGGGCCTCTGTAAAACATGTTATTGTCTAAACTGCACATAATGTGATGGAATTCCTGTATGCAATTTGTCGGTTTGCACTGAATTTGAGAATGCTGCATAACATGACAATCATAACTAATCATATTCTGTGTTGAATATACATCTATGTAGAGCAGCATTTTATACCATGCAGATTTTACAGTGGGTGGAGAAACCCACTTAATTGCCACAGAAATAGTAACAGTGACCGACAAAACATTCTCTTACTCTATCAAGTTGTGTCTGGTAAGACACAGTGATACTGCTATTTTAAAACATACTGTTTATACTAGAATGCTATAGGCATAGATATATACATCAGATTAAGGAGGGATTAAGGATCTGCATTGACAATACTTTATTTGCATTACTAGTGGATCCAAGTTCTATCCCACTCTAATATAAATGTTTCATAATTGTTTTATAACTTTAATAAACCAGAATTGCTGATGCTAATTTGTGATGGGTGTGATTTGAATTGTTTTGTTGTTTCAGTTGAATGGATAGATCATAAGCAATTAGAAACAAGCTATGTGAACATTCCAGCATCTGTTTTCCACAACTGATTGTAGCGAAACAACACATGCAAATACACAGCAAGAAATGACAAACTACAAATTATAACATTTTGCATTTTTTATTATTTGATTTCATGTTTATATTTTGTACATAACCTGATTAGCCTATGCCCGCTTATCTTGACTGTACTTATTTTTTAAATTATACGCATTACATTTTTTCTTTATGTTGCTTCTGTTATGTACATACGTACAAACTCAGAGCTCCTAGAGACCACAGCGGATTTCTTGTGTGCATGTGTGCTCATGTGGGGAATAAAATCTATTTTGAATCTGAATATTTGACGCATCTTTTCTGAGACACAAATGGGTCTTCCTAAATGTCATCTCTTGACACTGTTTCTTACTTCAGTATAATAGGGAAGTTATATCTGGCTTTATTGAAAGTCATTTGGAGATGGGCAATATGGTTTAGAATTTAATGGTTACTTAAATTTAATGGTTACATCTGAGCAAGCCAAATAAATTTTAGCCACCCCAGGCCACCCATCTGGACATGTCTTTGACTGTTGTCCAGTCCTGTTGAGACGATCTGAAAATGTGGAAAGGAAAACTAAAGGTAGCATTTTACCTGAACTAACTGTGATACACTGTTGAATGTCTTCAAAAAAGTAAATATCCAAAAGTCAAATGTTTAATATGGAGGTATTCTTTACATTTGTCACGTTTGTGTTGTTCCTTGTGTTTTTTATTCATGTGCTTTCTGTTCCTTGTGTTATGCTTGTTTATTTGCGTTAATCATCTTGTTAATGAGTTCTAGTTAGTCTCCTTAGTTACTGATTAGTTCCACTGATTAGCTTATTCAGTTTTCTGTGTATTTAAGCTCCCTGTTCAGTTTATCCCATGGTTACTTCTCATCTTTGGTTTATTATTTTTGTCCAAAAATATGTTTTGATATCATCTTTTTTGTGTGCCATCTTGGATTATATCCACTATGACAACATTATCAATAAAGTAATTGCACCTACTTCCCAGTCTCATAAAGACTTTGTCAATTAACTCATGCATATATATATATATATATATATATATATATAATTGCTGGGTATTCTTCTATATTCTTGGGACATTTAACTGAGCAGTGACATCATACTGTGACATCATAATATGCAACTTATTTGCTTTAAACACTATGAAACACAGGCAATTTCACTCCTGGACATCTGCAAATGATTACCATAGTTTCCATGGTGATGAAAATAAATTCTTTTTCTCAAGCGCACATCAGAACTTAACATATGACCTGCACCAGACTCTGTCTCTCACTCTCTTTCTTTAGAGGAAAATGGTGGGCATCATATTTGGAGAATGTTAACAACAGGTTAACATGCTAAAATAAAAAAGTGTCTAAACAAAAAGTATAATTTTACATGACAAACTTATTATATGTGAGAAAAACATTATAATATGACTTCACAAATATGAATGTCTATCTAAATGTTCCATAAAACAAATCCAGGTGTATGAAGGTTTACCAATGTTTATAAAAATTGAAAAGTGAGAAAATGTGCAAATTTCTAACGTTATCCTTGCCTGAACAATAAGCGCAACCCTTTACTTACAATACATTACACGTGGCAACACTACATTTGTTCCACTAAAAACGGGGAAGGAGTGAAAGAAAAAGTTAAAGGAAGGCTGTGGTCATCACTGCACATTACAGTTCTTCCTATTCACCACAAAAAATGGGTTTGCAGAAGTGAGAAAGAGTGAGAGAGTGTATGCATGTGTGTTGGAGAGAGAGAACATATTGCCTTAGTTTGAGCGTTTAGGGAGGGTGAAGAGACCGCTGTACATTCTTTTCCATTGAAGTCACTGTTTCTGCTCTATTCTGAAGAGAGCTGGGAGTCCAGAGCAGATGCAGGCATACATCTGAGTCCTGTGTTCAGCAAAACTACATGCAATGGCTTTAAAATGCCTCTAGTTCCTGTGAAATATAGATTTGCAATAAAGTATGTTGTGTGTAGAAGTGCAGACGTTTTGACAGGCTGAGTGTCATTGTTGGAAACGTTTCAGATAAACTGTAGAGTGTGTGGTTGGTGCTGACGTGTTATTGAGAGAAAAGTAATCATATCATTTTTCAAATATGGCAAGAATCAGTATAACTCTAGCTTGACCGCATTACACCTCTGGGAATAATTGGGGTTAATTATTCACAGGCTCCTCCTATTTTGTCCTACTTGTAAGCTCCATTGAACAGTACTTTTTATCACATCAACACTGGATTTTTGGGAACTTTGGAATCTTACATATTTTGGGAGTTTGGCTTGCTCACTGTTGAATTAAGAGAGTTTGGCTCTGTAGCAAACCCTAATAAATTGTCTATGTAGGCAGCATTGAAGACATAATTCCCAAAAGCGAAGGCTGATCCAAAGAGTAGGCAAGATTATGCATTTATGATACCTGCTTGAACCACTAAAGCATGTTTGCGTGTTTTTTTCAGTGACAGCAATCCTATGTTGCATAGCAACAAGCTGGGTGAATAAACTCAAGGTGGCAGACAATTTAACACAAAAGGTTGATTTTAAATTGCATATTTTGCAACATCACAGAGTTGCTGCCTATGTATAGTATTTAAAATTAGTCAGGTATGAAGTTCCATTTTAATTAGGATGTTGTCTTTGAAGTAAACCATCTACAGTAAATGTAGGCAGTACCAAGCATAGAAGCTCATTGGGTTTTGTTTTTTTCCACTTTATAATAAAATGTACTGTGAAGTGTCATGCAAATAGATTTGACCTGAATCAAATACAACAACAATAACAACAAAGCATTTCAATTAGGATTTTGTTTAATTTTTAATATTATTAAAGACACCTTAATCTGCCTTACAAATTAATCTAAATATCTGTTGCATTTTATCTCTTAAATTTTGGGAGTCTCACAGAAGAATTATTCTATTATCTTAAATAAGTAACCTCTACTATGATTAAATAGTGGTATTCTTTGCTTACATTGCCAGAATTACACCGAGGCAGACCGTACAAATCAAAGTAGCTGTTGTGTATCTGTTTTGATTGGACAAAGTCTTTGTAGTGGTGTTAACCACTGAAATGTAGGTGGCTGATATGGACAGCTGCTGTAAAGCAGCCAAAAGGGACAATGAATCTACCTGATGTGTTTGAGTGAACAAAAAATCTGTCCTGAACACAGAGACAGCATGTAAGAGAAGGACAGAGGAAGCATAGATTACTTTTACTGGTGCTCTCTGGCAAGTATTATAGTTTGAGGAATGGAGGATGTTGGCCTGCCTTTCACGACGATCAACACAGCAACAGAACTTGGCTGAATTAATCTTGTAAGGTATTACTTACAGAGTTACATAAATAACTGGCAAATCAAATCACAGCTTAGAGTCCTTAGAGTCACTTGTCTCAGAAAGCACAGTTTTTAAAAGAATCTCAAACCACCTGTTTTAGGTGCTTGAGATACAGATACAGTATTATATGTTACTAGGGGTGTAAATCAAACAGCTCCTCACGATACAATATCATAGCAATTCGCTCATCCAGCAATACAATATTTGCCACTACCAAAAAAATCCAGCCATATGATTGCGATTAGATTTATTCTGGGTTATATATTGATACATTTTTCAATATGCAGATATTATGTGCCTAGTTTACAAGCCAGTTACATTTTTATTTTCACAAAACTCACAAATGCAACAAAAATACATAATATGAATGTTTAATTAAACTCTTTAAAAATTACACATCCATTATTACAATTATTACAAATTGGGAACATTTACAACAAAAAAATACAAAATATTTCCATACCTTCATTTGCAACCAAAAGCAGACAAAATCTGTATCTGTCATTTTCACTGCTACCACCGATTTGTTGCATCGCAATGTGTTGCAAATGCAGACAGTATAGTGAGGAAATGAAAATACGCGCTTTGGCAAAAATGTGTAGCTGATAGTTGTGGAGAGTATCAAAATAAAACTATTAGTAAAAAAAATAAAAATAAAATAAAACTTGACTATATAAACATATCGATATTTTACATGTGGCATTGATGCATCATATCATTAGATATTTGATTAATACTTCGATCCACATGTATTGTTACACCCCTATTTGTTACAGAAAAAGTATCAAAGTAATTTAACAGAATTTAACAAGAATTAAGAAAACAAAGGCACATTTCAGCCGTCAAGTAACTGATTAGCATAAATCATCTTGGTTACGCATGTAATCTTAGTTCTCTGAGAAAGGAAATGAGACAATGAGTTTGGTTTGATGCTATAAGGAGCGCCTTGATGCGCATCAGGTGCACCTGCAAGTATATTAGGGCACCTGTAGAGCATGTCATCAACTGTTTGAAGAAGACATAGACAGGTGACATAGAAAAGCTCAGAGGGCGAGACTGGCGAATCGTGGAGAAATTTCCGTCTCCCCAATATCGGCCAGACTCATCGACAGATACCTCTCTGTTGCCAGCATCGCTGCCATAGAAGGACCTATGGCAGCAGATGTTTGTTTTTGTGGCCCTAAAAGCTAAATCTGTGGCACAGCGTAGCTTGGTCACTGTGTCTGGGTAAAGCCCCTCCCCCTGATCTAGGTCCTTAAGCAGATCACCTTGGTACACTTGCAACATTGCAGTGGTGTGCAGCATAACACCAGCCTGACCTGCTGCAGCATGTGCCCTGCCATTAAGCCAGGATGTGACCCAGAGGGCTTTGTTGGCAGAGTGGGAGTCTGCAGGGAAAATTCCCCCCCAATAAAAATAGTCTGCATACTTCTCATCCATCGCAGTCATGTCTATATACCCATTCTCTCTCGTTCCCTCTACGTTCTCATAATTCATCTGCAAACCTATAACGATATGAACAGTGTGTGGCTTTTTCCATGATCTCTTCACCTCTGTGTGCAGATCAATAAGGAAGGGCAGACTCACAGGAGGTTGTTGGCCATGAGCAGCCAGGAATCACTCGTTGATCTGGCCTCCCAGTAGCACAAGACTTAAAGCTTCTCATATGTGGGGCAGGTAGGCCAAGAAGGCTCACCTATACTCCCAGCCTCATCAGCCACATCCTACATCTCCTGGTTCGCCGGTAGCAGGAGGCTGTCCGAGAGATCAGAGGATGCAGATGAATACTCCCTCTGACCCGGTGGACCGCTCTCCTCCTCAGCAGTGGAGCAAGAAAGAACCATGCCCTTCTCAAGCTCTTCTGCTAAGTTCCTTGTTTTTGTTAAGCCACAGCAGCGGCAGGACCTGTTCCGCAGGGCATCCACCCGGGCTCACCCAAGCAGACAGCCAGGCTGGAGAAGCCCTCGCAATGTGCACACTCAGCTCCATCGAGAACTGAGTGTGCATAATCTTCACCCAGGCAAATGACATGTAGACCATGCGTGTCCTCAGATGTCATCGCTTTTTTTTAAACACGCTCTGTCTTCTTACTTTAAAATGGACTGTTTGTGCTGTCAATGAGGCTGTCACTGTTTATATCTACTGTTATGCCTTATGTTAACACTTGAGGTTTACATATATTCGTATTTGAATTCATAAAGTGTGTTCCATCACACTTTCTAAAACTTTTTGCAGGGTTCATTGCATGACATGACAAAAATCTGATGACACTCCCTACAGGTGCCCTAATATACTTGCAGGTGCACCTAATGTGCATCAAGCACAGCCATGGGCCAGTTATATTGGTGTTATTAGATATGACATTCAGACACTGGTCACACTGGAGGCATTCTCCATAGCATCAAAACAGTGTTAGGTTCTCTCAAAAGGGAACCAAATTTAGCATCTTGATCATATCTAGCAAGCTTGGTTACAAAATACATACAAATTTTACAATTTTGAATTTTAAATATTTGATGGGGGTGTATAAAGATAAACAGGATTTTGATTCAGACAATTTATGGGAAAAATACTTCACAAATGGGTCATTTAGAAATTACCACACAATAATAGGATGAGGGTCAGTCATACATGAGGTTATTAACTTACATATGTCTTGAAAGTGCACCAAATGTGCATCAAAAACAATCTTTTGATTTTTTTTTGGTGCAGAAAGAAAAGAAAGAAAATGAGCAAGCAAGAAACTTGACCAATACATGTACTCTACTACATCTATTTGTATAAACAATTTAGACAAAGTGGCTGGATTCAGAGGCATAACCTTGTTTCTGATTGTGGAGGTTGGGTTTTTGTACTGGTGTGGGTGATGGGCTGCAGTCTGTCTGGCGTTACTCACAGCAGATCTATGCAAGCTCTGACTCAGACTCTTCACATTCTCTCTTCCTGTTAAAGATTTTCCACATGCTTCAGGAGACAGTCCCCTACATCTGTGCACTCACTATTGCATGCACATACAAACCATTTCTCCCTCTAATCTCTTCATCTTCTTTCTGTTGTGTTCCTTGCACTGTTTCTCGTCATATCTTCAGATGTGCTCTATCTATCCCCCTCATCATCCCTTACTTTCTTCTTTACATTTATGATTTTTTTCCTCTTTCATTCTCACTCTCACTGTCACTCTCTCTCACTCTCATATGCTCCAGCAGCATTTACGAGCATTTGTGCAGTGGTGTATTGAGAATGACGAGGTTTCCAGATGTAGGGCTGAGCTAATTTTCTCCGCTATACTCACACATCTTCAGACTTACTACTTTGGACTCACTCAGTTCTCTTAAATAGTCTAAGCTCCCTTCATCCTTTCTTCAAACCTGCCAATCCTTTGCCAGATACATTTTTTAATAAAAAATAACTGCTCAGATAATTGATGAATAGGATTAAATATTAGACTTTTAACCACTGTGAATGAATCAAACAAATAATGGAATTGAATGGGAAGACGTTAACCTCAATACAGACATCCTCATGTAAAGAAACCACATCTGGTGCAGCTCAGTGTGTCTTTAACATGCTTTAATAACGTATGTTTACACTTAGCAAACCATTGGCACTTAAGCGTTACCTACCATTGCTGCCTTTTCCAATGTCATCACTTGGTATAAACATGCTCTGTCTTCTTACTTTGAAATGAATTTGTGCTGTCAATGAGGCTGTCACTGTATATATCTACTGTTATGCCTTATGTTAATACTTGAGGTTTATGCATAATTGTATGTGATTGCATAAAGCGTGATCCATCACTCTTCATGTATTATTTTTTATTGGCTGCCTTGACCTTTTATTTTCTTTGTTGTTTCTCTGTATGTTTTATTAAGAAGTGTATTTCCTTTCCTGATATGTAGTGTTTGAAAAAGGAAAGAACGAGATATAGAGAAGAATAAGGAAAGGAAATAATATTAGAGTTCTCTTACTGTGTTTACAAACCAAATAAGACTGATAATAGTAAACACAGACAAGTTAGAAAACAAGTTTTCTGCCTCACAATGTGGAACAATGTATTAGAGAAGATGTGGAAAACTTCTTTCTCAGATGTTTTCCTGTGCAGAGATTCATCTGCCAAGTGACTGAAACTTACGTCTGCGTAGGACTGTAGACTAACCCAGAGCTCCACAGAGCTGAAGAAACAGAGCTTAAATCAGTAATGTGTTGAGCCTGTTTATGTCAAACTTTCATTGCATAAATTTCTGAAAACCACATGACAACCAAAATAAGTGATTTATAACTATCACTAATGATCATTAATGATCTCTTTAATATCCTCACTTAGCAATTTCAGTCTGTTTTTAAGTAACAGCTTCTGAGATTTTTAAGACATCTGTATTTCCAAGTTTATAATATTCTCACTAAAATTCATAGACTTTCACTGTCGGTCCTTTTCCTCTTTTTAGTAGATCGTGTCATGAGTTCCAGCCACCATGCACATTATCTTAAGTCTGGGTAGAATTAAGTCATATTTTCCATTCTGTTTCTTTCTTGTTTTGTCTTTCTCAGGAGGAGCTTGGAGGAGGAGACTGTGACTAAGGGGGTGTGTCTAAAAAGCAAGAACTCAGTGATTTAATGAGAACTACATTTTTAGCCTGAGAGCTACATTTTAGCTGTCACAATGCTAAGATAATGTGGGTGGTTGCTATGACCTTGTTAAGCATTTGCAAAGGTGTTTTATATTTTTTAGTTCAGTTTAGTTTCTGTGGGTTTGCTAATCATGGCTAGGTGGTTGCTAGGGTGTTCTGTGTGGTTTCTTACTGGTGTAAATGAACCCACCTCTGAGTAACCATGTCTCAGTAACATCTGGTCCCTGGCTAATGTTTGTGATCCACCCCTAAAATAAGTCCATGGGAATTTTCATCTGTTTTATCTACTTCCAGGCAAAAATAGTAAGTCTGATCACTCATAAAAAGTAATATCACATTTCTCCCCAACAAACTGTATCATTGGAGTTATCATTCATGTCTAAAGCACAAATTATACAGATTTACAAATTATACAAACTATACAAGTTTAACATTTAGGGTTAGGGGTTTGGTCAAGTCACTACCTGTAAGTATGAGCATTTCTAATATTAACCCCATTAGTTTAATTGACATTGAGACTGTTTCCAATGGGAGGCACATAAGAGTGGTATTTTACCTTCAATCAAAGCATGAGAACAATGATAAATTGGTCAATATTCCATGATAAAGAGTTATGGTACATTGTTAAAACACTGAGCTGAAAATATCTTTACAACTTCGCCACCTTTACTGGGATGGTCAAAGATTGGGTGGGGTCAGAGGCAGGCCAGCAACAAGATACTGGAGGACTGTTTTCTCCTCCTCCTCTATATCATGCTTTTTTGCAGTTCCTCTGCTGGTGACGTGGTTTGAGAAAAGAGTCTGATGACGTGGTAACCAGGTCAATGAGGCTGAGTGAACAATGACAAATTTTTATTTTTGGATGAACTAACCCTGTAAAAAACACAGAACATTCGTTAATGTAGAATAGAATTCAACAAAGCGAATGATGCTTTGTTCCGCCACAAGTGTATCACTGTCCCACCAAAATTCCATCCCTTATACCGAGACAGTAAAATACTGGCCTGAAAGTTCAAATGAAGGGGCTGAGGGATAGATTTGGACTTTGAATCTGTCTAAAGACAGTGGGAGAGAAAGCCATGTGATTACAAAATAACTACATCTCAGACAGACTCCAGCTCTCCAAAGGGCAAGACTGCCAAGTAATCGGAAGAAGGCCTTCCACCCTGTAATCGAGTTAATCTTTTTTCTTCACAATATACAACTTCCAATTGTATGGCAAGGAAGACTTTAAAGCAACAGTGCATTAAACTCAAGGTGGCAGCATGAAGACGCTTGTTGAAGGAGATATTTGCAGCAGGTAGACTATGCCCTGAAGGTACCTGTCTAAAATGCACACCTTCTATCTGAATTTTATTATCTTCAAAGCTGTCTGGAAGAAGCCTATTGAATATGGTTTGTACATCTCTCAATTACCAATAAACACATAAAAATCTAAATTTTGCAAACAGAAAACAACACGATCCAAACTGTTTACACTCCTAGGTACGGAAACATTTTAGGCTGAAGTTTTCAGTCCTAGAGCAATTTAAATGCAGGCTTGTTGGAATCTGATCTCTCAGATTCCACGCTGCATTGTGGCTGTTTAACCTTTAGCCTGTCTTAGCTCTTAAGGGTGGCCCAAGGATACAAGTCACCTCTTGGGGAGTGAAGGGGTGGAGAGCAGGAGGAGAAAAGATAGAATGGGCAGTATAAGACTTTGTTGGTGCCTATGAACAATAAAAAATATACAAAAAATGGACAAATAAAACATAATCTGTCACAGAGTATTACAGCCTAAGTGATTTATATTTGTCCTTATTTTTGGTGGATTCTGACCTTGTTCTATTCCGTTTTAGCAAGTCTGTTTAATTCCATTAAAATCTACCTACGTAATTTCTCAAACCTGCGCTAATGTTAAAAATGGTCAGAATTTGTCAGGAGTATGCAGCATGTAAGAGTAAGCAGAGCCTCTGGAATGCTTCAGCTAGAGTTGAACATTTTGCTAACAAAAGCTGGACACGTATCAGGAAAGCATTAGTCAGACACAAATTTTGCTGTAGCATCCCTGAAAGTCTGGTTAGGAAATAAAAGCATTTATATAAAGTAACTGGCTTTATATTATTGCATTTTGTAAGCTATGAGTTTTAAGTCTCAAACTATATGTAAAAGGAGCTGAGGAGTTCAGTTTAATGTTGCTTAAACGCTTACTGCATAAAATCCACTGGTCCAAGTTTTTGGATCAGAACTCTGCGATACATGGCACTCCAGCAAAACCTTGTCTAAAACAACAACTCAAGTATTCTCCTGCATTGCTCCTACAAGCTTTGACTTCTTTTAAAGACCAAACGTTTCGATCTATCAGAAGCAAAAAAGTAAGAAATCAAGAAAGTGAAAGATGAGGATTGAATTAAAGGGACGGACGAAAGAAAAAAATCAAGATTTTGCATTGATGATCTCTCACTCCGCTTCTAGTGCAGCAAGTAGAGACGTGTTTCATGTGCTCTGTGGCTGTGCTTGTAAAAGAGAATGACTGAGGAATCCCCCCACCTCCCCGGTCCCTGCCTAGCTCACTGTGCATTATCCATTAATATTATTATGAGGAAGAGGTATTAAAACTTTTCCACTTTTCTCTATTCTAAATATGATTAAACATGTTCAATCCACTTAAGATGTGACTGATTTGAATTACATTGCAATGGTCCATTAAAATGTTATTGTTTTACATGGAATTCATAAAGTTAGGCTTATCGTGCTTACAGACTTAACCGGCTAAATTACTGTAGGTCTAATTTTTACCTTCAACGCACTGAGCCCCATGCTCACAGTTAGAGGGGTAATGACTGTGCTGAGCTCCTTCTGTGCTGTTATTTAGCCACCTTTTAAATGGCCCATTACAGCACTGCAGATAAACATATGAGGGGGTGTACCTCTGCTCATAAAAGACACCCACCTATAGGTAAGAGATAATGGGTTAAAGATGGTCTTAAGAAGTCTTTAAGTTAGAGTTGTAATTACTTAAATTGTACATTTTTATACTATGACACAATTGACACAACAACAATTTAAGAACACAGATTTTGATATTTATGATATATAACGTCAAAAAACATTCTACTAATGTTATTGCAAGAACTAATAGAGAATGTTAACCAATGTTCTGACTTTTTTCTTCTGTGGAACACAAACGATTTTTTTAGCAATGTCTTGGTGGTTTGGGTCCATACAGTCTTTGGGTGCCACTGTTGTAGTGCACTTTAAAATATCTTCTTTTGTGTTCCTTAACACCAGAACTGGCTTGAAATGTCATGAGGGTGAGTAACTGATAGAAGAATTTTTATTTTTGGAAGAACTATCCCTTTAAAACCCTTAAACAGCCACAGGTGTGAGGTGGACCAAAAGATGGGAAGTAAAAAATATGTTTGGGGATGCTGCAAAAAGACTCTCATGTTGACTCAACATGAGCCACTAATGCTGACTTGCCAACTGGAAGATCCAATGTATACACTTGTATAATGTTTAATATTTCTGTCATATCTAGACTGTCTGACTATCTGACTATTTCTAAATGGCTTTTGATGTTTAAATCACATTCTAGTGTGCATGGTCCCTAAAATAATTTACCACCTGGTTTAGAGAAGGCTAGCCACACCATGCACTGGTCCTGTGTGATTTCATTCTAACCGCTGCTCTGATCTCTGCCAGACACTCACCACAGAGGCATACATTACTGTTACTTTTGTAAAACAAAAACACAGAAAATTACCACTTCTGTTTAGATCTCGTCTTGCCTCAAACTTCACTGTCTTTCTCAACTTGAGTTTGGGACTTTTTTGAGTTTAGTCAGGTGGGTGCAGGTTAGTTTAACATGATACAACTACTGACTGCATACACTTACTATAATACTTCAATGATACTTCAGTAAACACCAACATTTCCCAAGGTAGCAATCAATTAAGACAACCTCAGTATCAGGAATGTGCCAATAATGCCCAGTCAGCACTTCACTGGATTCACTGGAGTTCACAGAATACACCCTACGTGTTAAATTAGAATTTAAACTTAATTTAATGAAATCAAAGTTTGCAACATTATAAATAGCAGCTTAACTAAAATTGCATTGGAAATATAAAACGCATAATTTTTCTTTGAATTATTTTTCTGTTCTGTTTAATAATAGATCCTAAAAATTGATATTTCTATGTTGGTAGTGACATTTAAAAAAGGTGCAACCAAACTAGTGCTGTCAAAAGTGCTGCTTTAATTGACAATTTATGTAATTGACAAATCTGCAAAGCTGGGTCAGTTTATAGTGTGAATTTTTTCAGATTATTTGATTATCAATTTAATTAGTAGTTACAGCCCTGCTAAAGTGTCATTCAAATGACTGTTTGAATCTGATCTTTGATAAGGCATCTGGCTTCAGCTTTCTGCCTGAGTGCATTAACCAGCATCCACATATGGTTTTCATAGGCTCCATCCAGCCCTACAATAAAAGATAGAGGTCTTTGCTAACATGGCATAAGACAGCGTAACATCTTGAAGCATACCTTAAAGACAATTCTGTGGTATTTGCTGGCATCTTTTAATGCTATAATTCAACAATCCATTTTGAAAATGCAAATCAATAAATCGAATAGACTATACGTCGAAGTTATTGCTTTGATAATGTGTCTAGTGTTAAATCTATAATAACAGAAAATAATTTTTTCCTTAAACATACCAGGGAATATTTCAGTAAAACAAGTGACTTCTATCAATTAAGTAACAAAAATCCTAATTTATTTTATAGATATCTTTGTCTGTGATACAAGAATATTGTACTGGGATATGGCCATCGCCATCATATTTTATCATTCCTATTACTAATAAAATAAAGGTAGACCTTGATCAAGTGACAGTAAAATATTACAGTAATAAATGTGTGAACATAAAGATGGGAGAAAGGGAAGGTCAGACAGGGCCATGGCTCTTGAAGTTGCAACGTGTCCACAGAGCATTGAGTATGGTTTGAAATAATGCCAAATTTTCTTCTCTCCTGCTCTATCTGTCTGTCTGTGTGTTCGTGCATAACATCTTGCATATGATAAAAAGTCTCAGAGCTTTGCTCGTATGTTCAGGCATGCAACTGATTTTTACACAAATATTCATGTTACGATATTTTACTGTATGTGACGATAACATTTTGGGGTATATCCTCTTTATAACCACTGTGACACTAACTGCTACTGTATGTTTGTGTACTGGGTATTGATTGATGCCGCTGTGAAAAGGATTAAAAGAAAAAAGATAAATAATTAAATAAATCAATACAATCTTATTTTTGGAGCTTTATATTAAGTTATTATTTTGCCAAAGTTATTGCAGAAGCAAAAACCAAATCTGCACAAATCTTCACCAACAAATCATTTTTGTAAAAAATAAAAATACGAAACATTTGTATTTATGCATTTAGCGCGGTAATTCAAAGTGACGTACAGTTCCTGTGTTTAGTTACTAAGTTCCTATGCATTTGATCAATTAATGTGTTTCTTGAGAATAAAACCCTTGACCGTACCGTTGCTAGCACCATGGTCTACCAGTTATAGAAATTAAATATGAAAACAATTCATTTTTTTAATTCTTCAAATGTTGTAACACAGATAGGTCCTGTTGGGCCTATAGGGCCATGTTAAGAGTCAGTCGTACATGTTAATGCTGCTCTCTTAAGATAAGAAACATTCTGAGAAGATTTTTTTAAGCATTTTCTTTATTGTAAGCTATAAAATTCATCTCTGACCTTTCCATCTTTATGTACAAGAAAGAGCAAACCATCCTATCACAACATGCTCCATCACAGTATCCCGAACCTCTAAAAAATTGCTCCATGTTTCAAAATGTCCACGTTGTAATGAAGAACCAGAATAGTTTGACATGTTTTAGGGCGGCCCAAAGTCTTGGCTGAAGGAGGGACTCAGTTTAACTTGAACATGCAGCAGTTATCTTGTACACTCAGGACCTCCCCAAACTTTGGCATATAAAAGCCAGGGTCAGTCATTTGTTTAGGCAGTAGGGAGTTTCTGCTAGGGTCTGGATTGGAGTTACACAGACCGGACCCTACGTGTATGACTGAGGACAAAAACAGGATTCCCCTTGCCTCAAAGAGTCTACATGTCTAATATTTAGACATGTTCAGCTTTGTGGATATCCGGTTAGGGCTGCTGCTCTCCGCAGCAGTCCTTTTGGTGAGAGGACAAGGAGAGGATGATAGTGAGTATAAGATTTTTACTTCTGCTTTTGAAAAGATGCTTGACAGTGGACATTAGACAGTGCAAATGCGCAACAGGAAAGTGCGTCTATCAGCTTTTTTTGCTGAAACTTGTTCGTTCCAAGTGACTTGCAATTAAAACATTTGTTTATGTTTTGAGGAAAAACTGATTTGTCCTCTGACAAAAGTTTTTTTCATAATTTAACGCGCATCTTACTACACGCGGACTTATGTTACTTCGTACTGCGCTTGTTGCTTGTTGTTTGTTGCTGAGCGCGTGCAGTTACATGTTCAACTCGCGCGCTCATCCGGATGCGCTCAAAGAGAAACGCAACATGGATGAGAGGGAGAGCGCTATTTATCTCTCCTTCTCATACAAACTCCGTTTCATTTTGCGATTTCAATAGCATGATATAAGCGCTTATCAGGAATAGAAGTAGTGCATCTACTGTGCAATAAGTGCATCTATTGCTCATAAAATAAAGGTAGCTGTAGATAGTTTTAACAAAGCAGCTGCTGCAACGTAAACATAAAATTGCCATTTAAATACCCATTAAAGAAAGCATATCAAAAACTTCTGTTGGGAAAAAATTGTTTCCATGTCAGTAATGCTGACATCAATTAATTGCATATGTTTGGGGCGTGACGGTATCTTTCACAAGACTTTGGCGCCTCCTGGTGGTAGACTTTATTACTACTTATGTCTATAATGTCTTATAATGCACTACGTCCTACAATGTTTTACCTTCTATCTTGCGTTACCTAAATTATATTAATATATTTGGCCTAATGTGAATACCTGATAGTAGTAAATTTGATGGTCATAGTTTAAATGAAATTTGAGCTATATCGTCATACTATATACCGATGCTAAGTGTGCCTATTAAACTGCCTAAACGTATTAGTACAAGGTAAACCTTGGTTAATCTTCATATCTTCTGATATGATGTTAATGGTATTGAGTTTTTTACCTCTTTTCTCTTCTTCTATTCAGTCTCATTCGGTAGCTGTACGTTGGACGGTCAGTTTTACAACGACAAGGATGTATGGAAACCTGAGCCTTGCCAAATCTGTGTCTGCGACAGCGGTACCGTTATGTGCGACGAAGTGATCTGCGAGGATACATCAGACTGTGCCAATCCAGAGATTCCCGATGGCGAATGCTGCCCCATTTGCCCTGACAACGGTACAGTTACCAACTTTGCTCCAGACATACTAAAATATTAACCTAGGCGTCACAGTATCTTTGTCGCCACCTGCTGTTGAAACGCTTAAGCGCATGCTCCAGGAAATAGTTTCATTGGCCTACGGCCCTCTCATTTTGGAGATCTATGAAGGCTTAAATACATTATTGGATTCACTACTGGAATGTTTTACGTGGGACTAAAGGATAACAGATGTTTTTCCTTTTCGTTTTTTTAATCATCTTTTTGGCTTTTTTTAACTATT
Organism: Botia almorhae; assembly: GCA_036877575.1. Taxonomy (NCBI): domain Eukaryota; kingdom Metazoa; phylum Chordata; class Actinopteri; order Cypriniformes; family Botiidae; genus Botia; species Botia almorhae. The sequence goes on from JAZGTJ010000523.1 coordinate 21,141, forward strand.
TTTGCTAATAGCTTTTATTAATATGCCATTACCAAAGAGTATACCATGCATTATAGATCAAATGTTACCTGTGTTAAAATATAAATAGCTATAATTGTAAATTAATTAAATTTTTATGACATTTGTAACTATTTTAATGTACCTAACTATATTTAATATATAATATTTTAAGCATTGTAATACTGTTTGAAAATATTATTAATAGATAAATATAACTATTAATATAACTATTAATATTATTAATAGTTATTTTAAAATATGATACAATTTAAGATTCAAGCACAGTTCTCTGGCTGTTGTGTGTTTCTCTATATTTTTCACTCTGTTCTAAAATATATATCTTTTATTTTGTTCTATAGATGGCGCTGAGATTACCGGTCCTGTGTTTCCAGAACCTGAACCTGTGGTTAGTATGAATTTTGTTATATATTTTATAATGCACCTTATGCTTTAGCTAATATTATATATAATTAATGTATCCATATTTATATGAAATATAAAGCAATGCACAACACATTAAGACAAAGTTTTGTGTTATTTACCTGTTTAACATACACCTATATAAAGTGACATAATATTTACCCACTTGTCCCTCAGGGTCCTGGTGATGTCGGCCCAAAAGGTGACCCGGTAAGTACAGTACATGTTTACCAAAAAATTACCAAACTAATTATAATTCAATGCACTAGTAAATGTATAATTCAATTTACTATAAGGGTTAGACTAAATCAACTGAAAGAGACTAATAGCACAATGGTTTCCCATTGGTTTCATTAATAAGATAAAAGTAACTGAAAACATTTTTAAAGTTTTTGTCTAACCTACTGACCTCTGCTTGTCCCACTGACCTTTGACCTCTGTAACCTCATATATAGAAAAAGCTGCTGATTAAGTGATTTTTTTAAATGTGTGAGATGTCACACTTTTTAACCATGCATTGCTGCTTTAAATTGCATATTATGTTAAATAGTAATAGTAACTTATGCTCTTTCAGCATTATTTTTTGTTATCGCCCAGCACATTTCAGCACTTTCTGAAATATCAGTTTTAGTAAGGAGAATGTTTTCATGTGTACCGTTCCATATTTTTCAAACATCACTGTCATATTAAACTAAGAGCGAGTTTTAAAGATGTGCTGCTATGTTAAGATGTCATCACTCAAAAATCTCTGCTGTTTGTTTGGCAGGGTCCTCCTGGGCCTCCCGGCGGTGATGGCATTCCTGGAGAGAATGGACTTCCTGGACCTCCCGGTCCTCCTGGACCCCCTGGCCTCGGTGGCGGAGTAAGCAACTTTTTTGATCCTATAAATCTTTGAATCTGTAATCATGGCATGGTGTATTGGCCTGTATTCAGAATTTAAATCTTACAGTGGTGTATATGCTAGGCAATTTCAAAAACAGTTTACTGTTAGCCAGTGTCTTATTTATCTTACAATTTCCAAACATAAATAAATAAACAAACAAAAATACATTTTTGCAAGAGTTTAAAAATGTGACCTAGTTGAAATAGAACCAGGAAGTGAAGACACATGCAAATCTCTTCATGTTATGCATTTATCTACTGTAACGTCTCTCTTATAGTTCAGTACCAGCTAGGTGAACAGCTCCTAACATTACTGTTTACTTTTCAGCTGGGTTAAATAGAATAAATGCAAGGTAGACAGGTACTTTAAAAAGCAAAATAATATCAACCCTTTCAAATATGACATTGTAGCTAAAGTATTTTATTCAATATACATTATTCATTTACACAATGTAATAAGCTAAAAAGATTTCTGTTTGCATTACAAGAAGGGCTGTCCTTTAGTAATAACAGCTGAGATAAACTACACAGGGGCTTACTGAACAGATTGTAGGGTTGCATCCATCTTTTAATTGTCAATTGAGAGACAATATAGGATCACAAACAGCAAACTCTGAATATTGCAACAAATAAAGCTGTGCTTCTTTTCCTGCCCTGCAGTCCTTCCTCTCCCAGATGGCTTACGGCAGTGAGAAATCTAGCGGCCCACCTCAACCTGGACCACCAGTAAGACACATCTCTCTTACTCATTGTGAAAGGATAAGCAACACTTAAACCTGTCCTCCATGCTGTGCTCCATGATCTCACACACAATAGACAATAGACACACACAAAACATTATCATTGTCTTTCAAACACACACTAATGTAAAGGATGGGATATGTGTATTAAAGATAGAAAAAATAACATGGTTACAGGTGAACATATTTGTCCATTCCCCCTTGTGTCCGTTCAACAATCTATCCATTGATTGTCTTGTAAATGAGTTATGGATTTTTCTTAATTTAATGTGTTTTTTAAATTCAATAATTTAGTTATGATGATCATTTATTTGTATTTGTTAGTATTATACATATAAGCCAGCATTTTGTTGGCCATCTACCACCCGACTCTTTAATATTATGATCAGAACTGGTTAAGCATTACAAAATTCAGATTTATTTATATACTTAATGAACCATAGATATGATTCCATTTGCACTGATTTCAAAACATACACAAACATAGTTGTGTTAGTATATAAGTACATTATAGTTTTGCACTGTTTTACAGTAATCTCAGTAATATTTCTACATTATTTATTTCTTTAATTTCTTTTAACCTTCATGTTTGTTTCTCTTGTAGGGCCCCATCGGACCCCGTGGCCCCCCTGGACCTTCAGGTTCATCAGTAAGTCTATTTCATTAATATTTATACTATTTTTCTACTATTACAGAGACTACAAAAGTCTTGTTGACTTGTAAAAATAAATAAACAATATGTACTTGCTAAACTGTTCTGGACCAATTTTAGTTTTAGCAATAGTCATGCGGTCTGTCAATGAAAACTTTGCATAAAGTCAAAACTTTAGGCCATAGTCCCCATATGGCATATTATTGTATTATCCTGTAGTTCAACTATCTTGAACTTCTCACTTTTCCCAGGGACCTCAGGGATTCCCTGGCCCCCCAGGCGAGCCTGGTGAGCCTGGTGCTCCTGTAAGTATCTTCTGCTCTCTATGGTGTTGTTTAATAATTTTTATGAAAACTAAATTATGAAAACCTCCTTTCCCTCTCACATGCAAGCTGCTTGTAAACATTTTTCTTCTTCTGTTGTTTTCTGTAGGGTCCAATGGGTTCTCGTGGACCTGCTGGTCCTCCTGGAAAGAACGGAGAGGATGTGAGTTTTTTTAATTAAGATCTCTTAAATATCTCCAATGTTTATTCCAGACTGCAATAAGATTACACTGTAATGTGCACGGATGTTTTGTCAGACATCTAAAATGTGCATAATGAGCATCTAAGAAGGAAATAGATAATTTTGGAGATTAGTTTAAGTTGAAATGAAGTTGAAACTTAATGGAACATTTCAAGGTTACCCGTTTAACAGTTACCCGTTTACCAACCCATTTCAGAAAAATAACTTTAGTATGACACTTGCAATCAAATGACAGTGATTTCATTTAATGGTAATGCTCTGTATCCTTATATATGCAAACGGTAGTCTGATTTATCTCTTATTTTATTTCTGTCTTGGTTAATAAAAGATGTAGTGAGAAGTCTCTCAAACTATGAGGAAGAAGCCTCTGAATACAAAACCTCTGGGTGATCTGTTCTGAATCAGAACTTCAGATGGGTCAAGTTAGATAATGCTGACTTTAGACTCACTGCTACACATTTGCCTTCATATGTGCAATGCATTGTAGTTGTGCTGGCTCAAACAACAGCCATGCATTAATACAGCACACTAAAAAGAATCTGCTTCACCATGCAGCTCTGTTACATTGTCTTATTCTTTCTGCTCTCTAACTTCTTTTCTTGCTCTTTATCAGGGTGAAGCTGGCAAATCTGGTCGTCCTGGTGAACGTGGAGCCGCTGGCCCTCAGGTAAGTTTTGCTCACACACTCTTTGCCAACTTTTGAAGTCTAAAACAGTATAATAGAAACATAATGCTTATTCTCATACATTTTATATACATTATTTCTGAGGCAAACAATCCAGTAGGGAAAATGGCATTCATAATAATAATGGTGTCACATTTATTTCACAGGGTGCTCGTGGTTTCCCTGGAACCCCTGGACTTCCTGGCATTAAAGGACACAGAGTAAGCACAACAGCATGTATATTGCAATTTATCTGATCATTTTTAATTGAATGTGTTCTTAACTTGCATCCTTATTTAAATAAACTACATGTGACCCTCGTCCCTCTGTGTAATGTCTCTTAAACTGCCTTACAGGGTTTCCCTGGTCTAGATGGAGCTAAGGGAGATGCTGGCATTGCTGGACCTAAGGTAAATGTTGTGTATTTGTTATTCAGCCATTGGATTCCTGCTGGTATCTTTATTAATGTCATTTGGTATGTGAACACGCATGCTGATTTGACATCACACATGTAGCTATCTAGTTCTGAATGTGTCTCCTCTGACGACAGGGAGAGGCTGGTTCCCCTGGTGAGAGTGGTTCATCTGGAGCCATGGTAAGTGACTGATTGCGTGTTCATTCTAGATGAGATCCACAGTCCATATAAACATTCTTCTTACTTGAATTCTCCCATCTTTTTTATTCAGGGTCCTCGTGGTCTGCCTGGTGAGAGAGGCCGTCCTGGACCTCCTGGCCCTGCAGTAAGTGCCATGAATATCAAAGCATCATGCTTTTCTTGTGGGCATTAATACTAGAAACCCCTATTTTTCCATTAGGCCCTTATATTACCCTACACTGGAATCACTGGGGACTGTACATATTTAAAACTCCTGCTCTACAGCATATCCCACTAACTGCAATGGGTTTAACTATTTATTTCATGGGTGAAGACATCATTTAGTGTCATCAGTGGCTAATAAAGATAGATGGTTGATGGATGATTACAATCTTTTTTGGTTTCCTGCAGGGAGCTCGTGGTAATGATGGCAACAGCGGCCCTGCTGGACCTCCCGTAAGTCACCTAAACTCAATACTCTGGTGAACTTGTAGTTACTGTTTACAGATGATATCTATCAACTTATCATCAACTGAGGGTCGAATAAACCTATTTACAATCTTTATTTGCAATAAAAGAAATGGTCATTGTACCAACGCAAGTAGGATAGCAAATAGGATAACATTGAGGAGATCATTTGGTGAATTGGTTTGATTAGCCCTAAAAATACTGATAGTTTATTATTACACCTATCACAGTTATTTAGCAGAGCAGAATCTTATGAGACTTGTTAGTAACATTTATGTTATTATGATGTGTTAAACTCACTATTATTTTTTGCTACCTCAGGGACCCACTGGCCCATCTGGAGCTCCTGGATTCCCTGGTGGTGCTGGTGCTAAGGTATGAGAGCCCTTAACATTTCCTGCTCTGAACACTGACCACAGGCAACAGATGTGTCTGTGGGAATAGACTTGTGCAGCCACCACAGGTGGCATGTTCAGAAAAGTAAAGCAAAACTATGTAAAAGATTAAACATTTTATACTCTAAATTCATCCTTAAACGTAAGCAACGGTTACATGAAGATTATATGTAAATGCACACCCAGACAGGTGCACAAACTCACTCACGGTCTATTTGTCTTCTCCAGGGAGAAACTGGCCCTGCTGGAGGCCGTGGTTCAGAAGGACCTCAGGGAGCCCGTGGTGAGCCTGGTAACCCTGGACCTGCTGGTGCTGCTGGCCCTGCTGTGAGTATTTACATACTGTGAACATATGATACAATGTCACAATAGTGTTTATGTTTTAGTTAAAGTGATAGAATAGTTGTAACCCCAAGAAAGGGTGACGAGAGAGAGATTGATTGTAATGTGCAATACCATTGAAGAAAAAAATGATCTAAATATTGCATTGATGTCATCACTGTAATGTACATTTTGAATGGGAAAAGGGAGTTAATGGAAGATTTTCAAACATTAATCCTAGATTCACTAAAAATATAAAGTTAACAATTAAATAGTAAAAGTACTACTTAAATAGTATAATTATAAACCATAAACAGATCTAAGACAAATATAAATAAAGAAATATCAATACAGTGCTTACCTTGAAACCATACAGTTAATGTCCACCAGTAATATGACTATAAGCTTTAACTCTGGACTGATCTCATTCTGTTGTTTCACTACACAGGGTGCTCCTGGAAGTGATGGTTCCCCTGGTGGCAAAGGCTCTCCTGTAAGTACTTTTGCTCTCACAGTTCTTTTTTAATCCAATGTATCTGTGTGTATAATACTCTTAGTTTTGCTATTATACTATGTATAGAAAGATTGTGCAGTTTTAATCACTGCAGACTCAAACTGATTGTCCTTTGCAATTGATGTTATCTAATGCCAGGGTGCTGCTGGTATTGCTGGAGCTCCTGGTTTCCCAGGTTCCCGTGGTCCAGCTGGACCTCCTGGCCCCGCTGGTGGTCCTGGCCCCAAGGGTAACAATGTACGTGTGGTACTCATTTTATTATGAATGTATGAACATTGTGTTACTACTGCAGTGCTTTTAGGTCATTTTTACAATTTACGACCCTTGATATTGGGCTTAAAGATTTGGAATGATAATAGTAATATTAATGGTAAAAATATCATGAACTTGGTGCTTACAGTTGTAGGAGTATGTCTTCATTCAGAAAATGTTGCTTGAAAATGAAGAATGATATTCTGAACTACAATAGTTTAAATCATCTTATGCTTCTATTCCAGGGTGATCCTGGTCCCCAAGGAACCAAGGGAGAGCCTGGTCCTAAGGGAGAACCTGTAAGTATCAATATTTGATTTAAAACATTCCTTTTTACATAGTATATTATTACTGTACATTATTTCTTAATATATACAGAGAACCTATGCTGTTATACATAAAACTTGCTTTTCACATTTCTAGGGTCCAGCTGGTGTTCAAGGTCTTGCAGGACCCTCTGGTGAGGAGGGAAAGAGAGGAGCCCGTGGTGAGCCTGGTGGTGTTGGACCTGTTGGACCCCCTGGAGCCCGTGTATGTTTCATTTAAGCTTAATTAAAAAATCTCTGTGCTGTTCTCTTTCTTTTATCCAATTTCAGCATTTAAACAGTGTTTATTTGTTTGTTCCTCACATTTCTCTTCATCTTTCCAAAGGGTGCCCCTGGCAACCGTGGTCTTCCCGGTCCTGATGGAGCACCTGGACCACTGGCAAGTGTTTTATGTTTGTTTGTTTAATAATAAGTGCCATTAATCACAGGCTGTACCCACGATATCTCTTGATGAATCTATGCAGACTGTATAAAGGTTTTGTCAGGTTACCTTAAAAATGTTTCATATGATAACATGTAACACAACAGGATTATTCCAGCAAAAATATTATTTAATATTTCTGAAACAAAATGACTATATTCAGTTACACAAAAAGTAATTGTTACTTGAAATAGTTCCTTGACTATAGGTAAGAACAGTATTTGTTTTTCTTGCGCCATAGTTTAAACTTCACAACAGAATGCACATCCACATTGAAGACTATAAATTGATCTGGGTGATAAGAAGAGTGTAATACATTAAACAGTAATACAACATTTAGTTTAGTCCTGATTGCTTTGACTCACTTTCACAGAAGTACGTCTTTTGCTTAATACTTTAAAAGGGAGCTGTCCAGGGTCCTGTAGTAGATTTCTGTAGCTGATATTCAAATTGCGGCCATTATAATTCTCTATATACATTACACATTTTAGGGAGGCCCTGGTGAACGTGGAGCCAATGGACCAATGGGAGCTCAAGGATCCACTGGAGAGTCTGGTCGCCCCGGAGAGCCAGGATTGCCTGGATCTAAGGTGCGAGACTAGTCCCTTTCTATGATTTATATAATCAAATCAATATTATGAAGAATTAATGTTTTCACCTTATCTGATTACTGAGGTCTTTGTTGTAGGGTATGACTGGTGCCCCTGGAAGCCCTGGACCCGATGGCAAAGCTGGACCTTCTGTAAGCTGCTTATAATGCTCTGCCTTTTTATATGGAACAGAGTGCTCATATATACAATTGTTCAATAGTTTTGAAACACTTGACTAAAATATTAAATTCTTAGCAAGATTTTTTAGTAATATTTATTTTTAAATTGTTTTTTAAATGGATGATTTGAACCACATAATCAAGAAAAGCAGTCACAGCTATTTCTTATAGGGCTCCTCTAATAGAAGAGAACTCCTTCACTACTAAAACTTTAAAAAGCATTTTAGGGTGACCACTCAAGAAACTGAATGGTAAAATGCACAAAAGAAAACATTTGTGCAAATTTTAAACAAAGGGTGACTATACTGAGGATGCTAAATTACAGTTTCATTTATTTTGAAATTAAGAAACATCACTATTCTTATAGGATTCTAAACATTTTTTGTCATTAACTGTAACAATCAAGCAAGATTTCACAAAATTTTGGCATGTTTGGAAATTTATATTGATATTTTCCTACTGACACACAACTGCAAAAGAAGAAAACTTTTTTGGGGGGTGAAGCATCTGATTTGTTTAGGGGTTTTCACATACACTATTGTATGTACCCTATGTATGTTCTCTTATTAGAATATATTGTTGATATTACTGTATATGTATTCTTGATATATATATTAATGTATTTCGAAAGGTTGAAGATTATGTGGATTATTTCAATAGGGTTCCCCAGGACAAGATGGCCGCCCAGGACCCCCAGGACCTGCTGGATCTCGTGGTGCACCTGGTGTTATGGGATTCCCTGGCCCCAAGGGAGCTGATGTAAGTAACGTTGTCCAAAGCACCTGTAAATGTTTTTTCAATTTTTACAAATATTACACATTGTGCACATTTTTACTAAATTTATTTTTATTATTTCTTTTAGGGTGAAGCTGGTAAATCTGGCGAGAGAGGTGTTGCCGGTCCTCCTGGTGCCTTGGTGCGTATCTAATTTACAGTTTTGAAGCTTTTTCTGAGTTTTATGCTACTGTGAAGCAAAAAGTACTTAATTGATCATTTAGCTCAGATAGCGTGATAAACTATTGTAAAATTGGTAACCTCAAAAATCACTGCTTTCATCACATTTCAGCAGGTTCATCATACTGTTTTATAAGCTGTGGTTTTTTGCTGTGTTTATATAGGGTGCTCCTGGCAAGGATGGTGATGTTGGTGCTCCCGGTCCTTCTGGACCTGCTGTATGTATATTTAAACCCTTTAAAAGTGTTGTTATAAAAATCTGTTTTTGTCATAAATGTTGACTTTTCCTAATTCTACTCTAATTCCTCTGGTGTGTCGTCTCATAGGGACCAGCTGGAGACAAGGGAGAACAGGGACCCGCTGGTCCTCCTGGATTCCAGGTACATTTTCATTTGTACATAAACACATGTATATAAATACCTGTGCAATCTAGTTTAAGAGACAAGACTAGTCTAAGTTTATATGTTTAGTGGAAGTTAACCCATCCACTTTGATTCTCTTACAGGGACTGCCAGGTGCACAGGGTGCCACTGGTGAGGCTGGCAAAGCTGGTGAGCAGGTGTGTACGACCACTTAACAATGACTTGAATACCTATGTAAGCCCAGTGTCAGACATATCTAGTTTTGAGTAGTCACTTATAAAGCAGTGTATTCTTGCTATGTATCATATTGGTCAGTGTTACTTATCAAGTTTCTGCTTTACAGGGTGTTCCTGGTGAGGTGGGTCCTCATGGTCCCTCCGGCCCAAGAGTGAGTATCTTCTGCCTAATATAAACCCCCACAGATATGCTTTAACAAACAATCTCAAAACTATCCTTAAAAGTCACTTCAGCTCTGTTTCACCCATTAACATTTAAATATAATTATTATTTATAATTTGATATTTATTCTAGTTTTTGCTGCAGCTACTACTGCATACACTGCAAAAATCTTTCTCAGATATCTTTGAATGTAAATCTTTATCAATGTCTTTGTATGTTATTATATTTACATAGTCAAAACAGCAAAAAACATCCGCGTGAGATTAAGAGAAAAGAATTTGTTTAAAAAAATGTAATATTTTAGAGAAATCAGTGGTGGCATAGTTAGGTGATAATATTCTTTAAAAGCAAGAAATTTGTAATTTATTAAAATAATAAATCATTATCATGCCATTTATACTTGCGTTTTACAATTGTTCAAAGTTTATTTTATTAAAATACATTTATCGAGTGTGTAAGTAAACAAACCAAAACCTTTATGTGATCAGTTTAGCGCTGATCAAGTGTTCATAAAGTGTTCATGGGTTAACGTTCCAGGGAACACATACACTAATTATAAATATATAAAAAGTCGTACGTTTTGACATGCTGCTCTAAATAATTTTTTCCAACAAATTCAATGATGTATCCGTTTGAAAATGTGTAATTTTTGTAAGCATATGTCTTACATATATATATAACATATATATCTTACATATGTACGTGTCTTACATATTTTATTACAGCTATTCTTTGCAGTGTATAGCTAGTACTGTAGCCATATTATTTCTCAACACTTCTTTCTGCATAAACAGTTTCTGTCAGTTGGGAAGGTGGGAAACTGTCAAATGAGGTCCCTAATATCATAAATGTCTTGCTTAGGGTGACAGAGGTTTCCCTGGTGAACGTGGTACCCCCGGCCCTGCTGGTTCTACTGGCCCTCGTGGAGCCCCTGGTTCTCCTGGTAATGATGGTTCCAAGGTAAGACTCCCCATTTCAAAGCATTCTAACTCAGATTATAGATGTTTGTAACTTTTATAATAAATATAAATTACCCTATAGAATAAATAGAATTTATAGAATAAATATAATCTGTTCTGCATTCTGCGTGTATAGGGAGAGCCTGGTGCTGCTGGAGCTCCTGGGGGTGTTGGTCCTGCTGGAATGCAGGGAATGCCTGGAGAGAGAGGTGCTGGTGGCATGCCTGGAGCCAGAGGTGAAAGAGTGAGTATTTGGGCTTCAGAACAAGCCAAAATTACACCCAGAAAATGCACGTTAAAAAGTTTTAGTGCATGGAGTTCTACAATACTTAATTCTGATTGGTCGCTGTATTCTGAAGTGAAAAACATACTGATACACAACTGGTACATTGCCCCCCTGCAAGTTATGGGGCAATGTACCAGTAAGCTAATAAAATATTATGAACTAAATCCATTTTTGCATTTTTTAGATTACAGATTACATAAATTACAAATTTGACTTAGCTTGTCATGCTGACCCTAGCCCCATGTAACGCTGCAGTGTTAATGATGTCACAATTGTCTTTCCTTTATTAGGGTGATGCTGGACCCAAAGGCCCTGATGGTGCTCCTGGTAAGGATGGTTTGCGTGGTTTGACTGGCCCCATTGGACCTCCTGGACCCAGTGGTGTTTCTGGTGAGAAGGTAAAGAAAACCAGAATTAGTTAAAATCAAAATAATTTACCTAACTAAGATATATGTAAAATATATAACAAAAATAAAGAATATGTACATATTATTATATTTAAAAATGCCAAATAAGAATGGCAATATAAAAGTATTTGTAGCCTCCTAATTTTTCTATTGTCATTTTGAAAAATATTAATGTTTTCTGGATCTTATTTAATGTTTCACAGAATTATTACTGTTGTCACTTCAGTGATTATAGGCTACTGTTTTGATCCTCCTCTTGTAATTGTGTTTTAGGGAGAGACTGGTGCTGTTGGCCCTCCAGGACTGACTGGAGCTCGTGGTGCCCCTGTAAGTTTTCAGAATGCTTCTTAAAACCCAATATAGCACAACCCCACATAAAATCTGTACATTCTAATTTATCACTAACAACATCTTTAACAAATAGGCAGTTCATAGCCGATCAAAGAGGTGCCGGTGTAGAACAAAGCACCTAAACATCACCAATATTAACTGTACAAACCGTAAACACCTTTTATTGTCAGGGAGGGCCACTTAGGGCTCTGGGGGAGCACAAAACATAATCCCCAAAACAGGTGTTTTCGTGAAGCTTAACTGGTAGAGTGTTAGCAGTCCAAAGTTGTGGGTACACATACTGATAAATTGTATAGCTTAAATTGCTTAGGATAGAAACCATGTGTGACAAATGCATAAATGCAACATTAATGTATTAAGAAATTTGCCATTGGACATAATTCTGGCTTATTATAAAACAGATAATGCAAAAATGCACATAGTAAAACATTTATATTAAAAACAGGAATGCACAAGAACTCTTTTCACAAGAATTCCAATTTATGTGCAATGCTTCACATTATTTTTTAAACATTTACTGTTGAGTTCTAGTTTTAAATGATTGTATTTTAATGAAATTTTATCTGAGCAATTGAAAACAAATGTTTTAAACTGATTAAAAATGTTTATCTTGAATAATTTCAGGGTGAACGTGGTGAGGTTGGTGCCCCTGGACCTGCTGGTTTCGCTGGACCCCCTGTAAGTATAGTAATCTCATGTTGCAATAATTTAACTAGTATACAAACCATTCTTCAACCAATCAGTCAGTACTTAACTCACAGTATTTAAAGTTACTGATCTTAAGTGTCTTCTCAATCATTCTCAATTCAGGGTGCCAACGGTCAGCCTGGTGCTAAAGGAGAGTCTGGTGACTCTGGACCTAAGGGTGACGCTGGAGCTCCTGGACCTGCTGGACCTGTTGGAGCTGCTGGCCCACAGGTGCTACATTAATCAAGCTTTTCTTCTGTAAAATCACTGGTTGTTCTAGATGAAGATGGTATCACAGACTATATTTCACAGTTACAGTTAACTGACAGTTGTACGCTGTATGCTCATATACTCATAGATTTAGCATTTTTCCTTATGTTTAAGCTTTGATTTAGTAGATGTCTTTTATTTACAGTATCATTTGTTGTTTTCTTTTAACAGGGACCTGCTGGTGCTACTGGAGCTAAGGGTGCTCGTGGTGGTGCTGGACCTCCTGTAAGACTCATTGCAAAAAATTATTACAAAAAATGTATTATTGCTATTATGGTAAAAGGTTAAGGCCCGTATTTTATACTTTTATCACCCCAGGAAGGGTTATAAGACAGATAAAATTATGGGCAGGGCCCCACAAATTTTCATAATTAAGTTTTCCTTTTAGAGCCCTTTAAAATACTCTACAATTAGTTTTTTGTTGCAGTGTTTATTTGTGCAGTGTTTCCTATGTCTAAACATCTATTTGAACAGAAGTTTACTGTCTTTTACATAGGGTGCTACTGGTTTCCCTGGTGCTGCTGGTAGAGTTGGACCTCCAGGTCCTGCTGTAAGTATTCTTTTAAACAAATGCTAAACCCATGCTTAACATGCATATCTAGGTAGCAATGTCTTAGTGTTAATGTAAGAGTCCAGCTTAAAGCATTTAGCTTTATTGCATTATCTGTCTCTCACACAACCTCCACTCCCCCACTTTATCTCAGGGTGCTGGTGGACCCCCTGGCCCAACTGGTGCTGCCGGTAAGGAAGGACCAAGAGGAAATCGTGGTGAGAAAGGACCTGCTGGTCGCCCTGGTGAGGCTGGTGCCGCTGGACCCCCTGGACCTTCTGGAGAGAGGGGTAGCACTGGTCCTGATGGTCCTGCTGTAAGTATTTATGCCACAGATATGTACATCTGTTACCACAACAAAAAACAAAAACATACTTTAATGATTAGACTTTATGCATAAATTTAGGTTAGACTTACTTGACCCAGTTCTGCTTAAGTTTTAGTCAGTATCTGTGATCATGTTTGTAAAAGGAATCTGCAATGCCCCTTCATAACTTACTATAACATATGATTTGCAGTAACAATTTTATATCAGTCCTTTACTAAAGGTCCTACAGGTATGCATTACTTCAGTTTGCTTTGCTGTCTGGTTTTAGGGTCCCGCTGGCTCTCCTGGACCTCCTGGTGTTATTGGAGCCCGTGGTATTGTTGGTCTTCCAGGACAGAGGGGTGAGAGAGGTTTCTCTGGTCTCCCAGGACCCTCTGTAAGTTCCTTATTTGTTTTTTGAAGCATTTGTATCTATTCTAAAATCAACATTAAATCTAAATTCACCCCAGATTTACCTCCTTAATATCTTATTATGAACATTTTATTGGTGCACATTATTTTTAATAATAAAAGTACCCCCATAACCTTTCATCCATAGTAATAACCTTGTTCACCTCTTAAACAAAGTCACCAAACCCTCTTATTGCTCAGCTTTCCCCTATTAACTATTTGACTTTCATGATTTAATTAATCTTTGAATAATAAAATCAAGGCCTGCCCTACTTTTTTTTGTCATTATAAAAGTAAATATATTATAGAAGTAAAATGGGCCATTTCATGTTGATTTTAATAAACTCAATTCTTTTGTTGCCCCTCTTGATAACACACACTAATTCATATACTCTTGACCTCAGGGAGAGCCAGGAAAACAGGGGCCAACTGGACCTGTTGGTGAACGTGGACCTCCTGGACCTATGGGTCCCCCTGGACTGAGTGGACCTACTGGTGAGGCCGGACGTGAAGTGAGTAATTGTATTGCTGTTATACAGTAGCAAGGTTTTTTAATTTTTATCAAACCATATATATATAATTTCAGAGAACATAGTATTAAATGTTGTACAGTATGATCATTTTTAACTTGACACTCATCTTTCACTGCAGGGTAACACTGGACACGATGGTGCTCCTGGTCGTGATGGTGCACCTGGACCCAAGGTGAGCTCAATGACATTGACAGTTTTAGCTAATCCCCCTATCTGTGGTATATGACAAAATGTCGTTTTGAGAGTTATGCAAAGAGAATGGCAACATTATTGTAAACTGACATTTTTAGAAAGATTTAAAAATATCTCTGGAATACTGGATTCAGATTGGTCAATTGTGGCCTTCTGTGCTCACATATTATTGTATAAAGACTGCTATGCAGGACCATTGTCCCAGCAACCAATTTTTTAACTAATTATGCTAGCTTCTTAGGCTTTGAAGTAATCTACAAATAGGCTAATACAATTATTTCAGTTTAAATTATTATTCAATGTCTCTTTATTTATTTATTTGGTAAGCAACCTCTCTGGCTGACTACACATTATCCCTTTCATAGCAATGTAATGTATATAAGTGTTTATATATGTTAAATATACTAAACCTTCAGTTTCACCCTTTTGTTCATAGGGAGACCGTGGTGAGAGTGGCAATGCTGGTTCTCCTGGTCCTCCTGGTCCCCCTGGTGCCCCTGGTCCCATGGGTCCTTCTGGCAAAAATGGTGATCGTGGAGAGGCTGTAAGTTTTTTCAGAATTGTAGAATCAGAATTGTATTTTTGTTTTATCTTTTTTCTAGAATTGCATTTTAACCATAAGTTGTACATCTAAAGACAAGGTGAGGTGTAATACATTACATGGTAGCCACCATGTTGACATCACATGATCATCTAGACAAGTTGGAGTCTGTATGAAACGTCCTTTTAAACAAAGCTATGCAAAAAGCACACACGTCCATACTGGTAAAGCAGTGAAAAACAGAGCTGGCCAATTAACACTCACAGTTTGTTGAAGCTGATTTACTAGTCTTGCTGGTTAGACATGGTTACCATGGTTTGGAACCTATTTTTAAGATACAGAATTCTATCAGGTAATATATAATCGTATGTCATAATTATATGGAATTTGTCTCAGTGGATGTTCTTACTGTTGTCCACTCTTCCTCTCATTTGTTTTAGGGTCCTGCTGGTCCTGCCGGTCCTTCTGGTCCCGCTGGTGTCCGTGGTGCTGCGGTATGAGTTTCAAAATAATTTTCATCAGTTTTTCAACTTGTGATGTAGTCATTAACCAGACTGATTATCCACTTCTCTCTGTATTTAGGGTCCAGCTGGTGCACGTGGAGACAAGGGTGAGGCAGGTGAGACCGGAGAAAGAGGCCACAAGGGACACCGTGGATTCTCTGGAATGGCTGGATCTCCTGGACCCCCTGTAAGTGAGCACATGATGTCACAAATATGAACTAAATCTACAAAAACATCTGCAAAATATCTAAACTTAGAACTGAGCATGCACAGAAAATTCCTTCTCATTTTACACGCTTTATACATTTTTTAGGGTTCTCCCGGTGACCAAGGACCTGCTGGAATCAATGGCCCTGCTGGACCTCGTGTAAGTAGCACAACATATATGTTACATGATATAAAATAAGCATTGGACTGTCATTTACATTTATGCATTTGGCAGATGCTTTTATCCAAAGCAACTTATAGTTCATTTAAGTTATACATTTTGTCAGTGCGTGTGCTCCCTGGGAATCGAACGCACGGCTTTTGCGTTGCTAGCAATGCTCTACCAACTGAGCTACAGGAACACGCCTGTCATAAAAGGTTTTTTGAAAGCAGTGGTGTTTTCTTACCTTTAGCTTTACTTATGTAATATATCCACAGCAATATGAAAAACTTGCTTTCTATCATATCTTATATTTGTTGTTTTATACTACATTTTTCTTTAAAAGTTAGCAGAATGTCCAAGCTGTTGTTGTGTATATAACAGAAGCAGTAGCCAGTGGCTGTCAAGCTTCAAAAAGTACAAAATAGCACCAAACAAGTAGTTTATTTGTGTTTTCTTTTATAGTGATACTCTATCACAACCAAAACTTCTCATTGTTAAGTCACCTCGAGATGAAAAAACAAATTCTTATGCTTTTCAGTAATTCATATGGTTTTTTTGTGGTTATAGGGTCCTGCTGGCTCCAATGGTCCCCCTGGTAAGGATGGTATGAATGGTATTCCTGGACCCATTGGACCTCCTGGTCCCCGTGGTCGCAGTGGAGAAATGGGAGCTGCTGTAAGTCCTATATTAATCAGAAATCATCACATCACACGTTAATGCTGTATTATTTATATTAATGCACCTGTAGGTAAAGAGAAGCATGTTTTTGTTTCTGGAAATTCTAGCAAATTTAAACAACATCCCATGTACCTTATCTCTCTTACCCAGGGTGCTCCTGGTCTTCCTGGACCTCCTGGCCCCCCTGGACCTTCCGGCATTGGTGAGCCTTTCCTGCCCATGCCCCAGCCTGAGAAGGCCCACGATCCTCTGCGCGGAGGCTACAGGGCTGATGATGCTGGTGTACGTGACCGTGATTCTGAAGTGGATACCACCCTTAAATCTCTGAGCCAGAAGATTGAGAACATCCGTAGCCCCGAAGGAACCCAGGCCAACCCTGCCCGCATGTGCCGTGACCTCAGGATGTGCCATGCTGACTGGAAGAGCGGTAAGTTTAAGCAATCAAAGAAAACAGGAAGTTTTAAACATAATGAGCCTTTGAATTACAAGGGAATACAGAAATTCATTTCAATCCATTTGTCTGCTCCTGTAAGGTACATACTGGGTGGACCCCAACCAGGGCTCTCCTCTGGATGCCATCAAGGTCTTCTGCAACATGGAGACTGGAGAGACCTGTATCCACCCATCTCAGGCAACCATTCCTAAGAAGAACTGGTACACTAGCAAGAACATCAGAGAGAAGAAACACGTTTGGTTTGGAGAGTCCATGCCTAATGGCTTCCAGGTGAATCAAGACAGAAGTCGAAATTAATTATTGTCCATTTGTAAACAAATGAGTGTGTCATTGAATTTGTTCCTACATTTTTGTGCAAGCTGTGACATTTACCCTGTTAACTCCTATTTAAAAGATCAGATTTCCTTGCTTTTGTTGAAGCACACAAAATTGATTAGGACCATTAAGAACATTCTCAAATAATGCTCAGACTTATAGACCCCATGATCCTTATGATCTTCCCTAAAAAGCACAGGAAGTAATATTCTGCTTGTCTTATCTCTACAGTTCCAGTATGGCAGTGACGGCTCAGACCCAGAAGATGTAAACATCCAACTGACCTTCATGCGCCTGATGTCCAACGAGGCATCTCAAAACGTCACCTACCACTGCAAGAACAGCATCGCCTACATGGACGAGGCCACTGGCAACCTGAAGAAGGCTCTGCTCCTGCAGGGCTCCAACGATATCGAGATCAGAGCAGAGGGCAACAGCCGCTTCACATACAGAGTCAGCGAGGATGGTTGCACGGTAAGCATTTTTTCTGAAGCTCTTTCTCTACACTAATAAAAGTAACCTAAAAGTCAACCTTTATGTCAATGGTTCTTAAAAGAAACATTTCTTATCTTTTCATAGTCTATAGAACCTTTTCTCACCACAAGAACCTTTTGTGCAGCAAACCTTTTGTGGTTCTTTATGGAACATTTATTTTTAAGAGTGTATATGTAATGACTTTTTGCTTCTTCCTCTGTGACCTTTTACACTTATTCTATATCTTGTTTGACTCTGTCTCTTCCTGTTATAATCTCTTTGCTGTTTTTTATTTGTATATACATATATAAAATATGTCAAATAAAACATGTGTAATCACTGATTTTTCATTTTTCACAGTCACACACTGGCACATGGGGCAAGACAGTCATTGACTATAAGACAACGAAAACATCTCGTCTGCCAATCATTGATATCGCTCCTATGGACATTGGTGCTCCAGATCAGGAATTCGGCATAGAAGTTGGCCCAGTCTGCTTCTTGTAAAAAGAAAAATCTGGACATGATCTTGCTGTTTCTTTTCTAGCAGTCATCTTCAAATCTTTTCCTGTTCATAAAAAAACAAACTCTTATTCGGCTGCAATCGGTCCATGTGCTTAAACCTGAATTCCCGAGGACGGTGCTTGTTGTGATTTATGTTCTTAACGTAATGCTTAAAAAAACATAATTGTGGACCACTACATCAGGACACAACATCAAGGACACTTAGCGAGCATCCTTTGCGTCAGCTGACAACAAGAAAATAATATATACTTGTAAAATGCCCTGCCCCCTGGAGTTAAAAGAAAAACATCAACCCCAAAAATACTTTTTTGCCGTTTTTTTGACCACTGCGAAAGGACAATGAAAAACAAGCAAATGCTAATGTACCATTCTCTGGTGTTGAATAAATATGACAAACAACAGCCAAGTGTCTTGTTCCTTCTAACCAAAGTGAGAACAAAAGCTCACAAAACATCACACAGAGAACAAAATTTAGATAAAATGGTACAATGTCATCTTGATATAATGGCTACCTCAGGACAAAAAAGTGCATGTAACAAAGTTTTGGGGGATGTGAGGGCAGTTTCTCATTCTAGCGAGAATCACTAACTAAATAACAAGTAACAGGTTTGAAAAGGTGCTACTTCCTCTATATAGGTCCTGTCTGTGGTATGTATTAGAGAGAAAACAAACTCATTCATTTTTTACTGTCACTTACACTTGCAGGGCCTTTTTGGTGCTAAATGTCAACAGAATGTCTTGCTGTCATTGTGATGCAATTGCTCTTATTAAAGTGTCAGGGATAAAAAGAGAGAAAATACCTGGATTGGTTACTGTAGTTTTGCACTTAATCTGATATGGGTTAAGTGAATGGACTGATTGCCAGTTCGTCTCATTTCTAAGACCCCCGCTTTCTTTACAATTCTGAAGTTTCGAGAGAAATCTTATTTGTCTGTACATGCCGCTCCCCCATTTCTAGATTTTATTACTACTTTCAAAATGCAATGCACACCCTATTTTTGTTTTTTGTTTGATTTGTTTTTAGTGAAAGGTTTCTTATACATAATGAAATGAGGCGGCAAATAAGAAAACCACCAAAGAAACAGACCCTCAGATGGTTCCAACAAAGAATCTGTACTTATTTTGTACATGTATAGTATTTCGAGATGTTTTTAATTATTTTGGATGTTGAAATAAAGCATGTTTATGTGGTCAACTGGATGCTGGATATGTTATCTTCTTGCCATGGCCTCAATGCCTTTCTCTAAGCATAAATTAAACAAAATACCATGCTTTCACTAAACTACCCAATTTCTATTTTATTTCTAGAAGTTTGTGATTTGTTTGTAAAAATGTTTTGGAATGAATGTTGACAATGAAAATGGAATGTCTATAGGATTCTAGATATATATAGAGTTCTGCAGAAAATGATGACAAAAATCTGCAGAAATTTAATCTACTTGTAAAAGTATCATGCAGGACTCCTTGTAGACACTTTTGCACTGAGTAGAATTCAATGGCACCCAATGTCCAACTAATGAGTAGAACTAAAACCAAAACTCACTTTTACTCCTCACTACTCCTAGTGGCCCGAGGCATTATAACTCGACATCACAAAAGATGTATTAATCCTAAAACAGCAAGACAACATGTTGACAGTGGGCTTCTTACCTCTACATATAACCTTAACAGACAACTGCAAGTCTTTACAGTAATATATGTTAAATACAGAAGGACCATGAGGGTGGAATTATTCAATAAGCACAGAATTAGATTTCTTTATGCATTTATTTATTTTCACATCAAACCATATTTCACACGGCATACAACTCCAAAAGAGACTATGTTCCCATTACAATGTTGCCAATTTGGAATAGGGCTGTACCAATCTCATAATTCTGCACCGGTACTGACACAGATTCTTTTTCAACCAATCAGGTATTAGACAGACATGACAGATTCAAACTGAATGCTAGTCATGGCTGTTACTGTTACGCTCTACTAAGAACAAAAAAGTAAAGTATATATAAGCTGTCCATACCAATTGTGCTCTATAATTTAAGCCAAACTAGTATGATGCAACTCGAACACAAATTAAGTTTTAACCTCTAGTGAGAGGGGAGGTTATCAGCAAATGATTAATTTTATTTACTTGAATGGCTTCAGACAACTTGGAATACAAGTCGTATGGCCTACTTTTATGGAACTTGCCTATCATGGTCTTTGTGAAGATTCTTCAAAATGTTCTTTTTGTGTGAAATAAGAACAGCACAGGGGTTTGAAACGACATGTAAATAATGACAAACTTTTTTAGGTGAACTTAAAGATACACAAAGCAACAAGTAATTGTGAACCTCAAAAACAAAGAAAGGTCTCTCACTTCTGCGGCTCTAGAACAGTTTGAGAACTCCATGTGACGTGGCATCCACTTAGCGCCCTGCCATAGTCTGCTCTGCCATGAGGAGGGGCTGTAAGCACTGGCGAGGGGGGTCCACTGTGAGTCTATCACGCCCAGCCATTCTCCGTAATTCACCGAAGTTATCCTGGATGGTGTGGTGATGATATAGCTGCAGGCTGAGAAATGCATAAGAAGAGTAGACAGATAAGACATGTCAGGAAAGTTAATTCAAAGAATAATATCAAAATCTCAATAATTGTCAATAATTGTAATGTATCAGGTGATTCAGTATAGAATACATACTCAGGGGTCTTGGCATTGCGTTTTACACTGCAAACAACAAAGAAAATGAGAAAAAGACATTTTCAGCACAGTAGATGAACATAAAAAAACAATTGTTTAGATTTTCCATATCAGCATCATTTATTAATATATCATATATCATTCATATCTAAATGATCATATATTAGCACAAATATCAATATTTGCAAAAACTGAGTATATATAAATGTAACATACACTCCTTCTCTTCTGCAACACATGATGTAGGCCAGGATAAGACAGAGAATCACAGCTATAATTAAGGGAATGATGATGGTGACAATGTAATCAGGTAAAAAATCTCTTTCAGGAGGAGATTCTGGAGGGTTGAACTCTCCACCCCACTCAAGGATGCCTGAACCCACAGTAGGGACCGGAGCAGGTAAAACAGGTTTGGAGAGATCAAACTATGGAAAGACAAATGATAAACTATGAAGGAAAACAATCTCAGAAACACTATTGCAGAACAACCTTCCATTCCTGCATCAGCGCTGATGGCAAATATTAAAATAAAAAATGAGGTAAAAAAAAATGAAGCGCAAATGTAAGTGTTTTTGAGAACAAAAAAATAATAATGTCATTAAAGAAAATGGAACCTATTTTTAGGGCCATTAAGATTCTTAAGGAATGAAAAAACCTCTCTCAAATATATATATTGTGACATTATTTACATTTAGTATTAAAAATTGAATTTATACCTCAAAGTAGTATGTTATACTGTCTTTTTGTTGATTTTAGTTACTGTATAACATTAAAAGAGGCTTTATGATAATACAAACTGGAAGAGAGGTACATAGTTGTTTTTATGCCTGCAAATATTTTTGTCTTTTAATTTTGAGGCGCTTTTTATCATAGGCTAATGCTGTTAGAGGCAATGTGGTGAGAATCTGTGTGTTCTCATACAACACTGTGTATCAATGTGGTTTTTACCCAAACTGTCTCTATTTAAACTTATTTGTACATTTAGTACAGAGATGTTATAGCCTAACTACTGTCTAACTCTTCACCCCTCTCTTACTCAAATGAATTGTATCAGTGCGCTTGCAGCAAGCATTATTAATAGCTTATGCAACCTAACCATTACTAGCCTACAATAGCATGCTGTTCACATGACTCTGTCAATGCAGATTTAGTATTGTTGGGCCTCACCAGGACAGATTGGCACCACACTATGCAATTGACTGGAATAGTGCAAGTACTGCAGTCTCCAGTGATCCTCCCTCCAGCTTCACATTCTCTCCGGTGCTCCTCTGTCAGAATTCTTAGCATGCATTCAGAAAACGGCCTGTCTGAGCCCAGTTTAACATACACTCTGAGAAGCACACAGCAACATACATACAAGTCACACATATGCCAAAGTAGATGATCAGTGTAATAATAATATTATATAATAATAATAATAATAATAGCCTTTTTAGCCTCACCCCTCAAAATATCCTGGAAGAGGAAGGGGGACCCGACCACCCCTGTCCAGAGCAGATGTAATGTTTACAAAATCTAGCCTGTTTGTTCCCCAGAGTTTTATAATGTCCCTTTTAATCTCCTCTTGGACACTAGGGGGCAGTACTTTCTCAATCTCTCTCCGCTCTACAAAAAATTCAGCCTGGTATGGCATTTTCTTTACTGGAAAAAGTAAACCACGATTAAAAATCTCATACACCCAACAAATGTGATGCTTAATGCTGAAATGTTGGATAAATTATTGGCATAGTATATCTAAATGTGTTAAACATATCCTACCTGCGGGACTCACGTTTATCACCAGCCTCTCTTTAAATGTGTCATAGCTTCGTTTGTTGATCACAAAAATCTAAAAGTTTAAAAGATAGTTGATTAAAATATTTCATAATCCAATTAATATACATTTAAAGTAAATAATATTACTGTTATACAGAAAACTAATAATTCTAATGCACTCCTAATTATATGATGTCACAGCAAAATAAAAAAGTTTGCTATTGTGGTTCCGAAAATGCAATGTTATGATTTATGCACCTCTATAATGTTTCTGCCCTGGTCCTGTGGCAGTGGGGTTCCATACAGGAAGCCGTTATCATAGGGGTCCCTCTGAGTGAAACGAAGCCACCGGGGCAAATCTGGAAATCTCTCTTTGTTGCATTTAAACACCATGGGATCATCGTAAACATGCCCTGCTAAGATTCGCAAGAATAGCTAGATTTGTGATGTCAATCCTCAAACAAGAAGGAGCGGAATCCTAAAAACTGATCTGAAGTCGTTTTGTGACATACCAAAAACTTTATGAAAAGGCTCAAATTCACTCTGGAAAACTTCTCTGTGTAGCTCGTAGACAAACAGCTGGCCCACCGGAGCGTCTGTAATAATGTCTGCCCGAACCACCAGCAAACAGGCTAGACAAACTTTGGAGAGACAGTGACACTATTTACAGAAGTTATATGTGCACATTATATACTCTGTTTTTATACACCACACTATATACTCTGTTTTGATGTTATAAAATGTTAGGATCCACAAATTAAATTTATTGTAAAATATGATATGGAAGTGTGCCTTGTAATGTAATATGTTACATATTATATCTAATGATAGCATCTATTTGTAGTGCTTGTATGTTCACTGTTGCGTACATTGTGATGTGGCATAGTAAAGAAACATTTAAACTAACTTTTATAATTTGTTTTGTTTTTCTAAACTGACAAATCTTGAAATTATAGAAAACTTTTTTTAATATTTAAAGGGTAAAAAAGAGATTTAACTTGCC
This sequence comes from Botia almorhae, assembly GCA_036877575.1. Lineage (NCBI taxonomy): Eukaryota > Metazoa > Chordata > Actinopteri > Cypriniformes > Botiidae > Botia > Botia almorhae. The sequence goes on from JAZGTJ010000523.1 coordinate 45,051, forward strand.
TGTTATTGCCAAAGCCCAGTCCTCTTTGTCTGCCATCTTGCTTTGAGTTTTGATTGACAGAACCATGTGGTCAAGTGTGTGGAAAAAACCTTTCCTAAATACAGTAGTACTATTTTTAACCTACATGTCAAGCCATCACTTCCCTTTGTGGTTTCTGTGTGTGTTTGCCATGAAAACTGCTGCTGTAACAACAGCTGCAGAGTAGTTGTGTGTAGGAAGCTGTAGATTCATGAAGATTTACCATTTGTGTTTATAGTACGTCAGTATGAGTAGAAATTTCAGTCATCATATGGGTTGATTAATTTCTTAAACATACCACCAGATGTCACAAGAGATCACAGACAGTAACTATATGCACATAATATGAATTAGAGACAGCTATTATATTGGTAGATGCATGCCACCAATAGGTGCCAACACATTACCAATAAAGACCCACAGAGACCATTATAGATTCCATTAAAACCACTACAATTTCCATAATAACATTTAAAAAATCATTATATCTAGTTTCCAGTTTTGTTTAATTAGAGGGAACTTCACATTTCAACAATATCAACTTCACATTTGTAGTGACATTTTTAATAGAGCTTCAGATTTTTAGTGTTGAGCAAAACAATATATTTGTCATTGCTGCTGCTTTTTGTAGTGTACTGGAGTGTACTGAACAATCTCCCCTGAGGCCCAGTCAGAGGCCCTAGAAAACTTGCTTCATTATTCCAGTCTACTGTGTAACGCTGAGCAAGTAAAAGGGTGTGGGGGGGTTTTAAAGATTACCATACTTGATGAGCAGATGCATGTAAAAGTCCAAATAAAATCAATAATGTGACCTAAAACCTGTGACACAAAAAGAATTGAACTTTGTTTGGAGAAATGTGTAAAACCATACATCCATTCTCTGACAAATACAAAAATTGATAAAAGAGTCAAACAAAAAAATAAATAAAGCAACATATAATGGAATAAAGGTAATACAAAAATAAATTCAAAACAAAATTTAGTTTAAAATTATTGGTATTTGTTTAAATTAAGTCCTTTATTTCTTTATTTGTTTCCTGTTATCACAAAAAATATTTATTTTTAGTTATTGCATGTTTGGTCCCTCACATAGGGCTGCATGACATTGAAGGAAAAACAAATTTGAAGCAATATGATAATGCTCCAAATTTGTAAAATCTATTTAAATGATATCAAATATATTTGAAGTTATATAAAATATAAACCAATATACATTTTATTCCCATTCTTTCTGGAAAAGAAAGCATGACTATAACTTCTAAAAGCAGTCTCTCGGATCAACCTAAAACTGACTACACATAACCTTAGTGAAGTGACGTGATTGCCATGTATGGTACCCCTACTCGGAATTTGACTTCTGCATTTACCCATCTAGTGGGTAGTAAACACACGCACTGCAAGTCGCGAACACATACACGTAGCAGTGGGCAGACATTCTCTGCAGCGTCTGGAAAAGTGCAACTGGTGGGAAGGTGCCCCTCTCGACGGCACCCAATATGGGCAAAGGCTGTAGTATCACAACACATCCGCAAGGCGGGGCTAATGTTCAAAGCAGGCGCCTTCACCCTCGGAGAGAAAGGACAATGTAGGAAATATCGCTTATGTTATGGCACGCCACAATCAGTGAGGTCATTAAAACAACAACACACCAGCAATAATTCCTAGCCGAGTAGTAGAGTCGGTTGGCGACATGGGAGTAACAGTACAATAAATGCACCCTACAGAAGGATCAAGACTGATTTAAGTTTGTGCTTCGGGAAGCATCAAGCGAAGAAGTCAAAGCAAGAACAATAAGGAGATGGATATGGATGAGTCATGCTGACTTACTCTCGACGAGAATGAAAAGAAATCTCAGAGTTCGCGTTTACCTTCGCGCTATCGGTAATTAAATGTTTTATGGCATGATCTTTATTCATTTGACGTTTTCATTTGTTTAAATGTCTAGACGACAACGAGCCCAGTAATACGAGCACAGAAGTCGTCTAATCGCATCTGATTACTCTCGGTAAGAAAATCGTGGGGATAAAAGAAAGGCATCTGCCAGCCGGTACAAAGACTATTTTAAAAGCGAATGCCTCTTTTCGACTTTTAGTGGACTGTACACATTCGCGTGCTTTTGGTAAGTCTGCGGCAGGAGAAACGCTTTATCAAATCTATCTAAAGTCTAGTCTAAACTGCTTTTGTTTTAGTTTACTATGGTTGTATTTCACACCTTGTTGAGCTGCCAACATAGTTTAAAGTTAACTAACTTTTCTAACAGGTCAGTTATTAGTGGCCTTAATACAACACAAACAAATACAATAGTGGACCTATCTAAACAAACAAACAAACACGATAAAACTTTTAAAACATACACAAAACTTCATGCAGCATGTTACAATATGATTTCGGGTCTTATCAATACCTAATAAGTTACGTTAAGAGTGATTTTAAACTCGTTTAAATTAATTCAGATCATTTTAATATTTCAAATTGCATAAACGAAAAGCCTCTGGCATAGAGGTAAACTTAAATTTACATGACCAACATTTATGGACATCACCTACAAGTGCTGGAAATCCCCGAAAATGTTGTCTAGGCACAAGGGTTTGAGAAGCAGCCTGTTTATAGTTGCAGTTTTGTTTATTGAAACCTGCTGTCTAAGTCACCTTTGTCCATCTATTTGAGTTCAACAGCTGCCAACACCAACAAAATGTACTATTGTAATATGAGATACTGGGCTTGTCATGACATGGATTTTTGGACATGTGGTACCATGGTATTTACTTAAGTACCTTGAGTGGCCATAAGAATAAGGCAGTACATAAATATGTGAATCACTTAATATTATGGTATATATGCAAGTTTCATTTTTATTAAATAGTGCCATATCTAACAACAAAATGCTTCTTCAGTAAGTGCAGAGATTTAAACATTTCAGTGTAGGAATAATAGTTATGTCATGTTTTATAGATATAGGCATTGCTGTTATTTAGTTTTTTCTTCTTGCATTGAATAAGCAGTGTTAAGAAAACAAAATATGAACATTTTCAGATGGGCATAAATATGAGTGTTATTTTATGCTGACATTGCAGCCATCAGCTTCCACATCTGTGACCGGTTGAGGTGTAATTTCAACTCTCAAAATAGAATACAGGAAATGACTCACATTGAAGGCTAAGGTTGTTATTAGGGTTGACAAGGCCTGCTGACAGATTATTGTTGGTGCCAAAATGAAACTGAATGCATATGTTTTTACTGGATTGCACAACGAGGCCATAAAAGAAACAGGCTTTGAACATTTAATAGGATAGTTCACCCAAAGATGCAAGTTCTGTCAACATTTACCCGCTATTATGTTGATCCTAACCCGTATGTATTTCTTTTTCAGTGGAACACAATTTGATCATTTGTGCTAGCTGCTCTTTCCCATGTAATGGAAATGTTTAAGTTTTCCAAAAGGACACTGAAGCACTACAAAAAGTATTATAAAAGTGGTTTATGTGACTTGTAAGCTACTTTTAGAGACTTCTGAAGCCTTGCCGTTACCTTTGTGAAATTTAACAGATTAAAATGTAACTTTCTCCAGTAAGCAATAAACTTAAGAGTCTATAAACCAGCTGGTTCATAGGAGCTAGGGCAGGTGTCAAGATTTTCAGTGAATAACAATTTTAATTTCAGTCTGTTCCTCGTACAAAGCTGTTGTATAATTTTTGAATTAATTTTGTATGGACTTCTTGTGTAATATAATAATAGTGCTTTTGCATCCTTTTCGGAAGCTTAAAAAGTCCCATTTGTGATTACATCAGTGCATTCTACATAATTTCTCTTTATGTGTTCCAAAGATCAAATGAAATTGATTTGGAGCAACATGTTTTCAGATACAGATTTTTAGGAAAGCATGTGTGGTTTTGTTTACGCAGGGTTCTCAGTGATGCAGTGAAGATGGACGCTATTGTGAAGCGTCAGGCAGGTGTGGGTGGTTGAGTTGGCGCTGAGTACAGGAAGAATGTACTTATCCCATGTTGGCACCAATAAAATCTGCTTTCTGCTCTCCTTGGCATTCTGTGCCTTACTGGTGCTCCTTATACCCTCACTACAACCTCCACAGCGCAAGGGGGATCTGCCTCAACCCCGGCCCCATGCCAATCCCACCAGAGCTGGACACAGACATGACCTCCACAGGAACCAAGACTCAGCTGGACGCCAAGGAAGGGAAGATGCCAAGGATGATCATTACACCCACCCATATGCTCTTAGGGGCCGATCCAAAGACTCACAGAGGGTTTTAGAAAGGGACGCTGCACATGCCAACTCCCCTGAGTCCCGTTCCAAAGACACTTTGGACCTGAGAGACATTTTTATTGCTGTTAAGACAACCAGGAAATATCACAAGTCCAGATTGCAGCTCCTGTCTCAGACCTGGGTGTCCAAAGCAAAGCAACAGGTAGTGAAATGTCCATGTAATTCAAGTCTTTTGAATATAATTATAAGCTTATAGGTTCTCACAACAGTACCTTCCACTAAAGGTCAAAGTTTCAAAGAATATTTGACTGAAGCATTTTTGTACTTAATACTAGTCATTACTCTCTAGGGGTGGGGAAAGTAATTGATTCACATATAAATTGTGATTCTGTCTTAAGCTGAGTCAAATTCATGATTCTCAAATTTCAAGAATTGATTTTTTAAAATGTTAATAAAATGCTGTTGGAACAAAGAAAGGTGGAACGTGGGAGTCACTGCAAGAGCACCCAGACAGTTTAGAGAGCACACAGGCTGTTTTGTTCCACTGGGAAGCTTTATTCGTAAAGCTTACTTGACAACTGGAGTTCTATTTATCTCAACTGGAGATAAATAATGTATAGTTACTGTTACACGTAAAGCTTTTTGGTTGCCTCTTCAGTCATGTTCAACAAACCATACCCGCTTGTAAAAGTGAATGAACATATCCAGTATCTAAGGGTAAATCACAAATATTGAAAATTCAACAGCACATATTACTGCAAACTCTAAATAATTGGCTGCTGATCGCTTATATTTTAAATTGATACGCATCTTACCCAATCCAAGTTTGAGAAATCAAATGATTTCCACCCATATTTTTTTTAACCCTTATGTAATTTGACAACCTGCTGATTTTTATTCTTTATTTAAAACATAGAGAGATTTGGCAGAATGTCCAAGCTGTTTTTCCATACAGTAAAAATGGAAAGTTAACAGTCCCTGTCAAACTCCAATTTACCATAAAAGTATATGCTTTATTCCAAGTCTTCTAATTCAGGAACAAAATGAACCTTTAAGCCATCGTTTGCTTAAAATTCCCCACTCTGCCATAGCTCACACCTAATATATTCATGGATTACTAGGAAGTAATAGCTACTGAGTTTCCTGTTACACTGAATGGATAAATGTAGAATTGTAAATGATGACAGATTTTTTTTAACTACTCTTTAATTACACTTTAGAAGTTTTTCTGCCATTTTACAGTGGGTGTCTTTCACAAAGCAGTGGCATGTTTTAAAGGTGTTAATATACACAGTGGTCAGTGTAAAAGAGGAAGTGTGGCAGCTGCTCTCTGGCGGTGTGCCTGGTGCTGTTTGGGCGAGTGTGGGGGTCTTGTCTTGATGCCCCTTAGGCCCCCTGGAAGAGGAAGTTCCTCTGCAACCTGAGATCTACAGACACAAGGCGACGTGTGTTTGCTTTCATCCAAGTACATTCACTTGACTGCCAAAGGCGCCAGAGAAGTAGACAACCCCCTTCACGAGGCCTCTCCCAGAATACTGAGTGGGGCCCAAGGGGACCTCAAGATTGACTTAACCTGTGTAGCAGTGCAAGACCCATTGTTTTAATGCTGCACACAACAGAGACAAGATGTCCAGGAGTTTCAAGCACTCTGTTTTCTTCACTCTTAAAGTCAGATTTTGAACCTAGGTATTTGGGAAAGAAAACCTGGTTTAAAGTACCAGTTCATGCCAGAGAAAACATTCTTTCCCAATTAGATTTCCAGCGTTTAAACTGGGTCAGTCACAAATCAAGTAGGAATGTTGTACCAGGCTCTATGATACGTGGCGGCCACTAAGTGTCTTTTAGTATAGTGTAATTTTTGGGCCCAGTTAAAATAAAACCCAGGAAAGTTTCTCTTGGGCGTTGGCTGGGGTTGCAGGTAAACTATATAGAGTTCTTGAACAGTGAATTTTGTGGTTATGTATTCAGTAAAAAAGGTTTAACTAGCAGTCTAACCCTGAACAGTTAAAAAAAACATACCTAGGCTTGTCACAGAGGCTTTTGTTCAGTTTAGTTGTCTAAAGAGCAACTTGTACAAATTGTACCAAGTCTAAATGCAAGACAGATAACTTGTATGTGAAATTCCTCTCATTTTTAAAGTTTAAACCTAGTAGCAGTAGTGAATGTGTTATGAAGAACCTTATTGCAGAAATAAATCTGAGGCTGTACAAATAAGACGTGGACTGATCAAATGTAGACACGGATGTCTGTAAGAGATGTTTTGTGCTTTCTGTTGGTTTTCTTTGTTAAACCAGGCCTGCTCAAACATGCTATTTGCCAGAAATGTCATTAGGGCAATCTTGGATCCAGAGATGGTGTTTTTCTTCATGTAGCTATGGTCCCTCTGAGGATTTATGCCCTATTGGCCCCACTTTTACAATGGCTGTATTTAAACAGGGGTGTTGTGTGGCTTTAGATGCTTGTGTTCTGTGCCAGGTTTAAGATTGTATAGTTTGGAGGGTTCATAGCATCACATAGCGACTACAAAGTTCTGCAACAGCTCTCTAGCAGCTCTCATTGCTAGTATCTGTTAATCTCTTCCTTTAAAAGGGAAGTGTATGTTTTTTAAATGTTATATTAATATAAAGTTTTAATATTGTAATTCAATATATTACCTAAGCCAGCTTATGGTGTAGAGACAACTATAGGTAAGGCTGTATAGCACTTATACCTAAGGTAGACTTTCCAAATATTGTTAACCATTGGGTAGGGTTGTTTTTCTGGACAGTGTAGAATGGGGCAATAATATTTGTGGGGTTTGGTAAGTATTAGTGGTTTTAACCCTAAATATTAAAATAGTGCTTAGTACATCACACCATTATCAACACACATAATGGCAGTTAAAAATGGGTCTTTGATGAGAGTGTTGTTACATTTGTAAATGATCCTATAAAAATTGGGCAAAAAATACTTGCATATACTTGAATTTAAGAAGGGACGTGTGCCATTATCTATTTACAAAAAATGATTTTGTGCTTTTTCACCCTTGGGCAACCACATGGCAGCCCACTGTAAACTGTTTTAAAGATCATAGCAATTGCTTGGCACTATCCAATCATTGTGACTGCATATTTTGCATGGTTAAGTACACCTCTGAAGCAGTACTCATGTCTCTTATAAGTCAACTACAGAGGACTTAACAGCTTTAGGTCTTAGCCGTGGCTTGCATTGAGGAGGTTATTTTTGTGTGTTTTGAGGTGGCAGTAAACACTGACTGCTTTCTGTTTTTTTCAGACGTTCATCTTTACTGATGGGGAGGACAAGGAGCTCAGACAGAAAGCAGGTAACACAATGGACTTTATGTACGGTCAAAGAAGACAATGAGAGTTAGGAGGTTAAAAGGACCTGTTCTTGCTTCATTTAATTTTGATCATTAACTAGTGTGTTCTGCTGACAGATTAAGTCTAATTATGATTTCATATTGATCGGAAAATCATGTCAATCTGATCCGTCACTGTAATGTCTCCTCAAGGGCTCAACATCATCAATACCAACTGCTCTGCGGCACACACTCGCCAAGCACTCTGCTGTAAGATGTCTGTGGAGTATGACAAGTTCATTGAGTCACAAAAAAAGTGAGTTTGCCTTCATATTTGCCAGATTACAAAGATCATCTTGTCGCTAAAGAAAAAGCTCCTGCTGGACATAATGTCGAGTTCATCAACATCTGCATGAGTAGAAATCTTTTACTTAGCTAATATGCACTAAGTAAATGTTTCATAGTGTAAATCCTTGTAAACTGTAGTTTCCAGATATTTTAGTTGGAAAGACCACTGAGACTCTGTCTTTTAAGGAATGCAATTAAATTAAAGATTAGATCTTGTATTGAACAGCTGGAAGATGGATGATTACAGCAGGATAGTCATTTAGGAGCTTAATAGCAGTTACAAGCTTTTACGTTCAAGCATTGTAGCCTTAACTCTCTTGATTTAGAAGTGGACTAGAGGAAGTGCTTTTACTTTGTCTTTCTCATGTGTGCTGTTCTGCAGGTGGTTCTGTCACGTGGATGATGATAATTATGTCATCCTGCCCAGTTTGTTGGAGCTGCTCTCCTCCTACTCTCACACACAGGATGTGTATCTGGGCAGACCCAGTCTAGATCACCCCATAGAGGCTGCTGAGAGGGTCAAGAGCGATGGATCGGTAAGCTCCTTATGTCCTTTGACTAGAAAGAAAGTGAATGTGTATTTCAGGAGTGGAGAGCAGGGACAGTTGTAACAGGGTAGTTATATCGCTTACAAACACATGAGATTAAGTACACCTAATCAATACATGCTTAGCCAAGTTCTTGATTTGCCTTAAAAAAGTGTAATTGTGTCATCTTGTAAGAAATATTAAACTTGTTATAAAGTATAAAAGTGATGTTTGCAGAATTGTGTCTTTTTCCTATCTGAAGTTGTAATGGTTTCTTGTTATAATGTAAGCTGGAACACATATCTTGCTCAACAATTTTGTGGTTTCATTGGTTTAGTCAACCATTTATTCCTAAACATACTATAAACCTAGTATACCTAATTAGTCTTTAACATCCCACACATATTTGCAATAATACCATTAACATGTCCGACATTTGTTTTATGTTTTTATTATTATTCATTGTTTCTCTATGTAAAGCTGCCTTGAAACAATTTAACATTGTAAAAAGCGCTATATAAATAAAATTGAATTGAATTATAATGTGTTTATTGTAATTTAAACCCGTTTCTGTTTTATACTTTAGGTTTATGCTTTAGTTATAAAAATAGTGTTGATTATATTAGGTCTGCAATCTAGAAACATTACAGCTTAAAATGTGTTTGTTCTGGTCGTTGTTTTGTCTGTGTGAACTGTGTGTATTTGTAATATTAATAGACCTTTTAATTTGTGTTCTGCAGGTGTCAGTTAAATTCTGGTTTGCTACTGGAGGAGCTGGCTTCTGTATCAGCCGAGGTTTAGCACTCAAAATGAGTCCATGGGCAAGGTAAAATAAATTTTTTACAAATCCCTTTGCTCAGTAAGTAAGTTTGCATGCACAGGCTTAGCATTAATATGCTTAATAATATGGTAATATTTATTTTCATGTAAATGCCATAAACTATTCTTTGTTTAGATGTAAACAAATTCAGTATACTCAATGTACTAAGCAATTGTTCTGAAGTTAGCGCCTTATAATTTTTTAGTCAATACTCTTGTCATTTCCAGTCTTTTTCGATTTACATGTAGACTTCTAAAATGGGTTGGCATGCAAATTAGTGAGCTGACTTTTTGGAAGTTTTTAGCATTTTGAAGCACATGGGAACTCCTGTTTTGAACTAAATTAAAATGCTTATACATGATTATTTCAGCATGTGTGAATTGCTATTTACTGTCTCACAGCCTTGGAAACTTCATCACAACTGCAGAAAAGATTCGCCTGCCAGATGACTGTACGATAGGTTACATCATTGAGGCTCTGCTAGAAGTTCCTCTGACACACACAGGCCTTTTTCACTCACATTTGGAGAATCTGCAGAGACTTCCAACAAATAACATTCTCAAACAGGTCAGATATCCGAGTGCCCCTTAGGGTAAAATGATTTGTATTGGTTTTTTTATTTGATTTTGCTTCCAAATGTCTTTTTAATGCTGAAGGCATTACCAGTACATTTCCCACAATTGCATATGCATTGCTAATAACCAGTTGGTTATTAGTGTTAATTTTGTAGTCATTGTCAAAACAAGCCTACGCTTTCATCTTTTATTGAGCACTTTATTTGTCCAGAAGGATTTGGGTTTGATCCCAGTTTGCTCCCACCCACTTAATTTACCCATCTGGGTAAATATATCCCACATAATACCTGCCTACTCCAAAACCCAAAAGGCCTCTTATAACTGAAATAAATTAAAGCACCTCTGACCAGTGCTAACCAGTGCTAGTGTTAACAGTAACAGAATCTTGTTACACCAACAGTTTTTGTGTGGTTTTGCATTTTTGCATAGGTGACCCTTAGTTATGGTGGATTCGAGAACAGGAGGAATGTGGTCAGTGTTGGAGGAGCTTTCTCATTGGCTGAAGACCCTTCAAGGTACATGCATAAAATGTATACTGTATACAGTATATATATGAATATAAAATATTCATCACTACTCCTACATTGCTAATCAAATGGGTCATTGATTATGTTAACTCCTTTGTAATAAAGGTTTAAATTTTCCTAAACGTTTAGTACAAAAGAAGATGCTCTTGGGATAACAAGTATCATCATGTTTTGCTCATACTTGGCAAACTTGTGACTTCATGGCAGCTTGTGTGCATGTTTTCATTGTAATGAAAAGTAAAAGAAAAAAGCAAACCAATTTGCACTGGTGGTCTCAGACATTTGTACTCCACTTTGTGTATGTACAAAATTTCACTACTACTTAAGGTGCAACCTGAATTTTTGGCTTTTCAGTACTGGTTTTAATTAAGTAACCATAATCTGTTTAGGTTTAAAACGGTTCACTGCCTACTCTACCCAGACACTGAGTGGTGCCCACGCAAGACTCATGACTGACTTCTGGGATATAACTGCCTCTTCACAGACTCGCAATTTTTCCACAAAACTGCTTATGCAAAGGTTATACTTAGAACAACTGAGGGGGTTGGCTATATGTAACAGCAGTTAATCACTGTTTAATGTTGTTTTCACATGTTCAGGCTCAAAATATTTTTTTTGGTACTTTTTATATGGTAAAACAGGGTCACTGTAGTTTATTTAAACATTTATTTTCCTGAAATTTGTTTTTGGAAATTAAGAGAAATGCCAAGAGATTTACATGTTTTGAGTCCCTGTTGTTAAGAGGATTTCGAAATCTCAGAATTACTGAGGATTTTTTTCACTGAAATGATTCAAGCCCCATAGGGACATTTTTGTTTGTTGGGCTGTAAATATGCCCAGATAAATTCATCAGATTTGTGTGCAAGATGATCTCATACATGCCTTTAGGAAATAGTATTGATTCAGTTTTATAACATTTTGTTTTTAAGATCAGCTATTGCCAATGCTTTTTCATCTTAAATTAAGGTTAACTGAAATCATCTTTGTTGTTAATATGTGCCAAGAGACCGTATGCACTCAGTATAGAACTCCATATAGTTTGTAGGCAAACACTCTTGGGTGGAATCAAGCAATTAGACTCACAAGAAAGTATACAGACCAAAAAACATTGAAACAGTGTGAACGAGGTGATAAGAAACACAATCTTCAAGTTTGGTGATCAGTTTAAAAGGTTTTTTGTGCTGTCCAGTTTCCTCTGATTTTGCACAAACATGTTCCTCACTGCAGGCCAGTGGTTTGCGTAAACATACCAAAACTACACTTCAGTTTTACTTAAATGTTTTCTTAAAGAGGCCGCTTTCCTTTCCAACATGCAACATATGTGCTCTCTCAACACTGCCAAATCTTTGTGGAGTTGACTGTCAAATTGTTTGCATCTGTTTTGCTTTTTTAATGTTGTGTATTGATAATGTTGCAAAGTATGAATTTAATTTTAATAAATTTATTTATTGTGCATGTACAGTGTATGCATGATTCATCTGAACATTTTACACTGCATCTACTGATTCAATTACAAACATTATGGAAAAACAGTTTAAAATCTTTAACAATTAAACTGACCAGAATTAGCTGGCAGTTTACTGAGTGAAAAATCATGATCTTAATGTTGTGTATTGTTTCATGAAACTAAGAATTACAGAGGAGTAGATTTGTTTCTAGAAAACGCAAAGTTGAAGTGGTTATTTGTATTTTGTTATTTGTATATATGGTCACTGTTATTTTACAAAGGAAACCACTCACTGTAAAGCAGCCCGATAATAAACAAGCCATACTAAACTCACTAAATCAGTGAATTTACCCAATTTGCAATATTTAAATAATGTGACAAAATGTGTGGGGCTTCATTTACTAGTTCAGGTCTTATTTTTAAAACTGTAAAAAATGAAAAAGTATAACTTTATTTTTCCTTATGCAGACTTGTTTACATCAATATCTCATAACATGACTTTCAGTTTTCAAAATAATTAACAATAAAGATCTTAATGTGACAGATTGCAAAATGGAAACAAACATGTTGAAGCTACTATGAGTAACTTTTGTCTCGTTATCGCCATCTCTGTTTGAACCATAAACCATAACATTGCAGGATACTTTACGTACTTTTTGTTAATGTTATGTTGAAGTCAAATGAAGCCAAACTGACTCCATGCACGTAGTCAGGAGCGAGGCAGTGAAAGTACAAATGGAAACTGGGCAAGATAAATAACGAAGGCAAAGCAACTCCATAATGTGCTAATGCTAGACGTTCTACATGACAGACAACCCCAGTTCCGTGCTTTAAACCCAAAACGTGCACGTTGTTTGAGCTGATCATGTGATTAGAGATGCCATCTTATACAACAACTGTTACTCGCGATAAAGTAAATATACGCTTTATGTTGTTTTTCTGCGTCTATACGGTGGACTTTGCTCAGTTCAGTAAATATTAGCTTGGGATCGAGGTACGTTTAAACTGAAAGTTTTTCTTGTAATATTTATGCGCTTGTACATTCGTTTCGCCTTTAATAGCCCATTTACACTGAGCGTCGCAACAAACATAAATGCTTTCTTTATATGAAAAAGTTGTCTTCATACAATATAATCGACTGCTTGCAGTGTAGTAGTTTCGCTGATTATCGCAACACGGTTAGCTTGCAGCGTAGATGGGGTGTGAAATAGTGCGCATTTCTATTTTCGCTTAGTATTGCTTTAAATGTGCACTTCTCTGTACTTGTAGACTGCATTCATTTACAGCCGATTGTGTTGCTGAACTTCGAGTAAGATATGGAAATAACATTTAGTGGAAAACGAGCTTTAGTGACTGGAGCTGGCAAAGGTAAGCTTTAAAATTAAAAAACCATACACAAACACCCACATTCTTTAGAACAAGCGTGTCTCCATTCGCCTGTCTAATGCAATGACACTGATGATAAAACGTGCATAATTATCTGCGCATAATAAGCGTGCATATTATGCTTTCTTTGAACATTCCAGATTAGACAGCATTGATGAGTATGATGATAATGCCACACCTCTTGAATTTCTCTTAATGTCTCCAAGGGATTGGACGGGCCACTGCACTGGCTCTGGCACACTGTGGGGCAGAGGTCACGGCTGTCACACGCACTAAGGCTGACCTCGATAGCCTAGTGCAGGAGGTAATGACCCCTGGTCACGGTCCATCTCATCTCCTGTATAACCCCCTGTTGGATCTGTTGTCTCTTAGCTGGCATCATTTCCAAGCATCTGCATTCTTCTATATCCCAAGAGGGCCTGCTGCTCCTTTATGCTTTGTTGGTCTCATTCAGCTTGCTGTGACAATGGAAAATCTCTTTGTAACATTAAATGCTTTTGATCCCCAGTGTCCCTCCATTAAGCCTGTATGCGTGGACCTGTCGGACTGGGAAGCCACAGAGCAGGCGCTTAAAAATGTCGGTCCAGTGGATCTGTTGGTGAACAATGCAGCTTGTGCTAAACTTCAGTCCTTCCTGGAGGTCACGCCAGATCAGTTTGACATGTGGGGCATTGAAACATCACTCATACACTATAATTTGAGTTTTCTTTTTTTATTGAACTGCATTTTTTATTAAAACGGAGGACAAAATGCTTTTGCAGATCTTTTAATGTCAACGTGAAAGCTGCTCTTCATGTTGCTCAAGTAAGACAAAATCTAGATAATATGATTTCCTGATGAGTTTCATTAATGTTACACAATTACTATAGTGTTGTGTGACAATTGTAGATTGTGGCTAAAGGTATGAAGACCAGAGGAAGTGGAGGCTCTATAGTGAATGTTTCTAGCCAGGCTTCACAGTGTGCAATGAAAGATCATGCTGTATACTGTGAGTGAATTCAAATATTACATTTTATTTAGGTGTAATGTCATTATACAGTTTATTGGTCATTACATAAGAATGTGTGTGCATGGAATGCTGTTTAACCAATTAGAATTTAGTATTCCAGGAAGTGCTTAATATAGAGGTAATGTTTCTGTTTTATAATGTTTGTATCACTGTTTTAAATAGATAATTAATTTAGAACCCTAGACATGATCAATGATGCTATGAATCCAAAGTGTAGATCTTAAGCTGAACCGTGCATTTGATAATTAGATGTTCTTGATATGTTTGAAGGTGCCACAAAAGGAGCATTGGACATGCTGACCAGAGTGATGGCACTGGAGTTGGGGCCACATCAGGTTAATCATTGACAGATTCTTATTAAATTTTAACAAAGTCCAGATTTTTTGTCAGAACATGTTTTATGGTACACTGAAATGAAGTAAACATTATGAAGCATGTAAATATTTACACAGCAAGAAACGCCACTGCCAAGAAAGCTTGAGAGAACTGTTTGAAAATAGCCAAATATATTTTTAATATAATATTTTAATTTATACAGGTTTAAAATATATTCATTTTAAATAGATTTTTTTGTCATTTTAAACCATGTAGTGTAAGCTACTTTGGTTTAAAAGTTACTTTGATTTAAAGTAAGTTACTTTGGTTTACTTTGCCTTCTTAAGACCATAAAACAAAAGTTTTACTCAAACAAAACTGAAAATTAAACTGGCTTTGTGAGACAGGCCTTAGGAGTTTTCAAGCCAGTCAACAACCAGCCTATTGTACTAAATCATAAACCAGATTTTTTTGCTAAATGTTTTAAACTGTCTTAAATTTGTGGGTGTGTATCAGTAAATGCACTGTAATTACTTGAAGAAGTGGATGTAATTACCAACAGATAGTAATGCATTTTTTCAGAGAAGTTGTGCATAGTCATGAATTACAAGCTGTATGGTAGGAACATGGGTTACTATTTACCACCTTATTGTTCTTTCTGACTGTCTTATCAGTGAGTTTAAGTCATACACAGTCTTGGCAAGCTACCAGCCTAGTTCTTTGATATGAGCAGGGCAAACTGGTTTGTCATAGGAACATCAAACGGATGTAAATTCATGATGATGCCTGTCATCTAATTTGTGAGGAAATTATATCTTCAAACCAAAAATGCCGTTTAAGAGCTAGATTAGATAATTAATGAACAATGTGGGCATCATTTCAACATAGGTGTCACCAATCCCAACCTCATATGATGCTAATGGATGCATTAAACTTGTTTCCCCATCTTACTTCCTGGAATAAAATGTCTGGCTAGTGCTACTTTCCACAGAGAATAAACAATTTATATGTATAATATATATATATATATATATTACGGTATGGTAAGTTTGGTCTTGAATACTTGAGCATGATGATTAATGTAGTATGCAAGTGTTAGCACAAAACATCCAAAATTATATCATATCAAACATACGCCATTTATCAGCGTTTATTTTGTAATGATAACGTGTGTTGTCAAACTTGATATATTAGATCCTTTATTCATCTTCTTTACACATTTAGCATGTTTTATATAATCTGACATGGACAGATACGAGTAAATTCAGTGAACCCAACGGTGGTAATGACAGACATGGGTAAGATTGGGTGGAGTGACCCAGAAAAGGCCAAAAGCATGACATCACGTATCCCTATGGGAAAATTTGCAGGTAAGCCTTTCTTCTCAAGTAAATAACCTTGATTTTAATATCATTAATTTAATGATATTAAAAACATGAAAACTGTAATGAAATGTGGTCAAATTTGCTTTTAACTCTATTGTTTTAATAAGGTGCTATTACGATATAATGTATTGTAAACGGAATATAATATAATGTAAACAGAAATGTATTAAAGTA
Organism: Botia almorhae; assembly: GCA_036877575.1. Taxonomy (NCBI): domain Eukaryota; kingdom Metazoa; phylum Chordata; class Actinopteri; order Cypriniformes; family Botiidae; genus Botia; species Botia almorhae. The sequence goes on from JAZGTJ010000523.1 coordinate 61,104, forward strand.
TAATGGCACATTCTTTAAGAATTGGATTTTACATTTGAGGCTCTACTAGGATTGTCTCTGTGTCTGTCCACATATTCATTGAAATGGTGATTTGGGCCTGTCTGTTCTATACAAATTCAATAGTACTCAGCTTAAACTATTCCACTTTTTTTCGTATTGTGTGTTTTTAGAAGTGGAAGATGTGGTCAATTCCATTCTCTTCCTACTGAGTGATAAGAGTGCCATGACCAATGGAGTGATCCTGCCGGTGGATGGGGGTTTTCTGGCTTGCTGAAGCGTAGCCTTGCTTTTGAATATCATCTCTTGAAAGCCAGTAAAGAAAACATGTTCTGGATTGTTAAAATCAGGCACAGTTGAAGGACATGAGCCTGAAAGTATGCCTGTAACTCATATTACAACAATTACAATATGCATAGCACATCTCTTTGGAATGTGTCATCTGAATGTAACCGTAGAAACACTGCATAATGAATGAGACATTAAACTGAAATAAAGCATTTAACAGCTCTTGCTCTAATTGCCTCATATCATCCTCATGAGACCCTTTCACCAGAATGTGAAGGCCTCTGCTTCTAGCCATTTCCAGTTGCCATGACAATACATTTTAGTCTTGTAGTATCATGTACAATCAGTAGAGGTCAGCATTTACAGTTTTGTTTGTCTGATTTATTCCAAAATATAGTGGTTAGATTTTCCTTATTAAAGCTTGGCAATTTAAGGTTGCGCTGAACATTATTAGAAGCCATACAGAGAACACATCTGATTTAGTATAGCCACGAACCATGATTAAAAGGAATGTCACCAAATATTGAAACAAAAACTCTTATCTCAGACTGTGCCAGGTGTATGATTTCTTTAGCTAAATACAATAATTTTTAGAAAAAGGTCATGGCACTGTGGGTTAATGCCGTGTAAAAGAAGAGAGCCCAAAATGTAGGTTTTGACAGAAAATCCTGTGTGAAATAAAAACAATGAGTCAAAATAAGGGTAAAACATGAATAGATTTATTAATGCATTCCTCATCTAAAACATTTTTAAATATACTATCTTACATAATGGAAATGTCTTTTGGCAGCTGTGAAGGCCATTTTTTTTGTCCATTTTGAAAGTTATTTACAAAGTTAGGTGAGAGACAGGAAATGCTGTAGCACCGATGCAGGATACTGACCATGTAGACATCAGAGCTGACTCACATCACTGACAAATGCCCACTCACACCACATGCAGACACGTATTCACAAAGCTTCCACTGTAGGAAAGACCAAGAACAAATGCCCATGCATGTCCTTCATTTAGAGACATTCGGGGAAGCAAGGCTTCTTGTGGCATGCAACTCATACAAACCCATTAATGGGCATTTGTTCAACTAAAGTTTGGATATTTCTGACATTGAAGCTATACCACAAAAACCCTTCATAAGTGTTTAGGTTGATTCTGTTTCTAGAGGATCAAATAGGTTTGTACATACATAATAAAATAGAACAGAAAGTTCAAAAACAGTGTTGTCACTCACAAAATTCTCCTAGTATTTTGTATTGACAAAAGATGACATAAGCCCTCTTTGTGGCCCCTCCCCTCCAACGACTTGTCATTTGCCTTTCACAATCCAATCAATTTCTGAAACCCAGCCTTAAATAGTTCTTTCTTATCAAATATTCTGTTTCAGTCACAAATGTCACATCACAGAAGTAAAATGGGTTGTAAACGCTATTTCATGTTGACCAACAGGAATGCTAATACTGTAAATGGTTAGCTTTGTACAAGACTGTCTAAATCAACAAGATTCCCATTTCATTGACACACTTTATAACACCAAGAAACACTTCCTTACAGTATGTCAACAATTACACTGTATCACTAAAACTTCTCATCTAAAAAATATAAAATGGAGTATTATGTCTCAGGACGTGAGGCTGTAAAAACAAAACCATCTACCTTGAGGTTTCCCTCTGGACAAATCTAGCCAAGTGTTCATATACATATAATGTGAATTCAGTGTTTTAGAACTTCATGGATGGCTATTACAAAACCTGTGAGAGAAGGACATCATGTGTTTCAAGAGGCTGATTAAAAATACTGTAGTTGTGTGGGGGGGTATCGCGAATTGTCACCGCATCAGCTCAGAGGAGGGTGCACCTCTTGCCACGCTTTTTGACAGGCGGAGGACACAGAACAGCTCGGATGGCCTCATCAAATACAGTCTTTAGACCCCGCTGAGTCAGGGCGGAACATTCCAGGTACTTAACAGCACCTGTGTAGGGAAAATAATTTTTAAAAAACAGATTTTTTTTCAGACATTTCCATTTCCAAAATATTTTGGATCTTTTATGAGATCAAAGCCATTTGGGATATTTAACAAAAGTTAGTCATTTGCAGTCAATGTATGTTGTTGAAGTTCAATAGGTATGAAATATCATTGTTAATGAAGGACATCATTTATTATTCAGGAGTTCAGTGGCCAGTTGCATAAACTTCTTAGACTAGTCTTACAAGTTACTAGTTTCATTTTTTTTTAAGACTGATGCTAACTTTTCAAGTTATATTAAAAGGTAGATTGGTCTAATATGGGATTATTTTTGTGCCAATAAGAATGAACGTAACTTTATAAAGCTGAACGTAACTTTCCAAGAAACGATCAAAAATATGCCACTACAAAAGAAGAAAAACACAATGAAAATGAAAAGATGAACTCAGTCGCACGAATTTAACATGC
>JAZGTJ010000523.1:73945-102394 GCA_036877575.1 Botia almorhae
GTTGTTGCGGTGTGCAATACGTCGTGCTTTCTTTATATTAAGTAAGTCTCTTAGTTCCTAAAGATGAGCTCCCAGGAGATAAACGGAGCGGCATCATCTTCCAATAGTTCTATTAATATTAATAAAGCATTTATTAACACACTGACTAACTTGTTAATATATGTCTGAATAATAAGATGTATAAATGTGCATTTAAATGGTTTAGGGATCATTTACTAACACGTTCTAAATGATCTCATGAACCACTTAGAATTACTAACTAACCGGTTTGTAAATAATGTAATGCTTAATTTAGAAATGATTAACTGATCCTTAATAAAGTATGAAAATACAATTATTAAGCATATTATATAGACGCTTATAGAGCAAGAATAAAGCATTTATAGCTGTATTTATAAACTGCTTACAAATGTCTATTAATGTAGGAACAATGCTTATAAATGATTAATTAACTATTTACCAATGCTTAACTAATGATTCATTGGGTGTAGTTATTATAAAGTGTTACCCAATTGTTTTCTCTACCCTGGGTGATGTGCATAAATATAGTTTGCATCATCAGCATATTTCCCTGACAGCTAAAGAAGAACAGAAGTAAGCAACAGAATCAGATGTTTCATGATAAGGTTCACAGTGATAATCACAGACAAAGGTAATGCTATATTTATAAATACAAAAATTTCTTCTACAGTGTCATCACAGGCATGACCTGACGTTACTGGCGGTTTTATCACAGCACCACCTACTGGTCCAGAGATATGATAAATGGCTATTTTTTGCTTATAGATTTTGAAAACTTGAAATTTTAACCTATAAGACATAAACACAACTTGTTACAGCTAATGTACAAGCCTAACTTCTTCTGTGGTGTTGTAAAAGTAATCGTGATTCATTACACAGGTACACATAAAGACTGATATATTGCAGTATTATAACATATGGTGCCTGCTTTTTAAAACATAATATACTGTCAAGCTGTCATTCATTTCTCTATGCCAGACAGCAGGTTGTTGCATTGGTGCCAGTTATGAGGTGGTGGTGTGGTTTTCCACATGTGCTGACAGCATACTATATCAGCTACATTTCATAGTCTGTTTCTTTGCGGCTGCTCGTTATGGTGTATGGTCCTTACAATGATTCTTATGAGCTTCCTCTGGGATTAAATTATGATTTAATAAACTTTTCTGTTTCAGTAACTTCATTAAACACAAGCCCAACATTTACAACTCACGGTTGCAACTCATATTGCTGCTAAGTGTTCTGAGTAAACAAAGTCTGTTCTCTTATCTGACAGTCAACTAAACAGTAAAGAAGAAATTATTTTAAGACAAATCTTTACTTAACAAACACTACTCGTCAAAAGTTGACTTAATCATGATTAATATTTTTCCCCACATTTTTTAATAATGTGGGGATAATAACAGTTAACTCATTAAAACTCTATGATAACACAAAGTTAGTTATGGGAATTATGTTTTGACTAAAGAAAATGACAAAAAAAAAATTGGACTTTTTTTGAGGCATCACCCTACAATGATTTTTAAACAGTAATGAAGGAATTCCCATCCATGCTGGGCTCTTATTGTCAAGGAGAGGTGAAGACCGCACTGGCTTGATCAGGGAGACATGAAACACCAGATGAACCCGACCGAGGGAAGGGGGCAAACGGAGTCTGACTGCCACCGGGCTTAACACCTTCGTGATCTGGTAAGGCCCAATGAACCTGGGAGCCAGCTTACGAGATGGCACCCAGAGAGAGAGGTCCTTGGTAGAGAGCCAGACCTGTTGACCACAGACATGGGTAGGATGTGAAAACCCGACGGCAATCAGCAGCTGTCTTGGTGAGTCGTGAGGTCCGGCCAGAACCCCCTTAGCCTTCCGACAGCACCGCAGCCTCGGGTTTCTGTGCGGGAAACAAGGGAGGTTGGTAACCAAGACTACACTTAAAAGGGGATATACCTGATAAGGAGACGGGTAACGAATTCCAGGCGTACTCTACCCGCGGGAGCTGGTGGCTCCATGAACTCGGATTCTGTGATGCCAGGCAGCGGAGAGCCCTTTCTAGGTCCTGGTTGGCTCGCTCATCTTGCCCGTTGGTCTGAGAATGGAAACCAGGGACGAGACGGAATTGACAGAGGCTGAAGCAGACCATTCTGGGAAGGGAATTCAACATCTTATTCTGGGCGGAGACGGAGCAAGCCAACACAAACTGCCTGACATCTGGCTTCATAGAAGGCCACCAAAATCGCTGACGGATGGCTGCCAGTAACCTCCGAATTCCTGGATGGCAAGTGAACCGAGACGAATGACCCCACTAAAGGATTTCAGGCCGTGCCCTCTGGACATCCTTCTGGAATCTCACCCTCTCGAACGGCTGCCCTCACTCGCCGCTCAATCACCCAGGAGAGAGACCCTACCACCATCCCCTTCTTGAGGATGTGGCCAAGGAACGGACTCGACATGGAACTCGCCTTTCTCCACCTTGACAAAAAGGTGGTTGGTCAATAGTCATTGGAGAACCCTCCTAACGTGCTGGATGTGGACCTGGAGAGAGGGAGAAAAGATTAGGATGTCATTCATGTACACAATGACAAATTTGTCAGTCATGTCTGCCAGCACGTCATTGATAAGGCCCTGGAAGACAGCCGGAGCGTTAGTGAGACCGAATGTCAGGATTCGGTACTCAAAATGTCCCCTATGCATGTTAAATGCTGTCTTCCACTCATCTCCCTCCCGGATGCGCACTGAATGGTAGGCGTTGCGGAGGTCTAACTTGGAGAAGACCCGGGCTCCCTGCAACAGCTTAAAGGCAGAAGACATAAGCGGTAGGGGATACTGATTCTTAACAGTTATGTCATTCAAACCTCTGTAATCGATACAGGGACGCAGGGAGCCATCCTTCTTCTTGACGAAGAAGAAACCCGTGCCCGCCGGGGAGGAGGAGGGATGGATGAGCCCAGCTCTGAGTGACTCTTCGATGTATTTATCCATGGCCTCTCTCTCAGGACCAGACAGGGAAAATAAGCGTCCCCTGGGCGGAGAAGTGCCTGGAAGAAGGTCTATGACGCAATCGTAGTGACAGCCAGGTGGAACAGATGTAGCCCGGGACTTGCTGAAGACCAACCTGAGATCATGGTACTCCGCTGGAACCCCGAAAAGATCCGCTGCCTCCTCCTGCACAATGGGAGAAACAGAAACAGAGGAGGGAGCAGCACCCAGGCACGAAAATGGACAAGACGGGCTCCAGGCCAAGACAGACCGTCTTGAACAATCAACGTAAGGGTTGTTCTGGAGCAGCCACGGGTACCCAAAAATTACGGCGACTCCGTAAGAAACAGCACCATCTCCTCATGATGATTGCCCGAGACCACAAGACTTAAGGAGGCTCCGGCACCCAGGGCGGTTTTGTCTGAAGGAAAACACAGAGAATCCATTTGTAAATGCAAGAGAGAGTTTAAGGATGATTGACAAGGAAAATGCAAACACAGGAGTTGTAGGTAGAATGGCGTTGACCGTTGAACAAGCTTCTCTGATGGAGGAACAGCCCAGGCACAGACAGAGGGAAGTAGAAGATGGCGGGACCCCGGGAGGATGACGGGCAGGGCAGGAGACTGGCTGGTGGACTGGACGGGCTGTGCGTAGAAATGGCGATGACTGGACTCGGGACCGGAGGAAGACTCACAGTAGACAGGACAAACAAAACCTGGAGCAGACTAGACAGGACTAACATGACGATACTGGAACAGAAAACAAAAAGTAATCTGAATATCAATGACCAATGTACAAAAACTCGCTAGACTAGACTAGAGAAGGTTCTTTCTTTTTGTTCTTCTAATACAAACTAAAACATAAACATGGTCAGGAAACTGGATAACATCCAAGATAATCTAACAACGACAGAAAAACACGAGGGAAATATAAAGGGAAAAAATTAAGCGAGAGAGCAGGTGAGAGTGATGATAGCGGATGACACACAGCTGGGACAAACGAGAGGGTGGACACGGACAGCAGAGCTCCGACACAGAACAAACAATACAAGCCCGGGCTGATCAGACCGGAGTCCTGACACTTATTGTCTGCTCAATAGGTTTCAGTCCAACTCATTCATTTATAAAACATTTTATTTTATAAAATTGTAGTTTTGTAATGACAGAAATTAAGTTGGCATAATTACATTAATGTCTACAAAACTATTTTTAAACATAAGTGTTACGGTGGGGCTGACGGTTGTGTAAATGTTTGAAAAAACAAAACGGGAACACGGAACTAAGGAACGAAAGATATTTAATGATAAAGTCAAAAACAGGAACAAACACAAACACTAACCCTTAAACTAAAGGGCGACAACATGTGCAACAGCAGATATAACATAAGACAAAACACGGTGAATAAACATACAATCCAAAGACCAGGCGAGAGAATCCAAAGGGTAATCCAAAAGAGTAATTTAGTAAACAGGCAGAAATCCAAAACCAGGCAAAACGCGATGAACTATAAACTAAGAAAACCGCGATCGATCGATTAGAAACTCCAAACACCAACAATAACCCACACCCACACCCGCTACACGAAAACCCAGAACTTAAATACACAGAGAAATTAACTAGACACAGGTGCAAACAATCAAACAAAACCAGGAAGTGACACAAAAGGACAATGACATCATCAACGTGAGACAAAGACTAAACATCAAAATAGAATACCTTGCGCTCCTCGCTGACGCAGGAGCCCGGCTTTGTTACAGTAAGAAAATGCCTTCAGATTAAATAACTTTTAAGATCATAAGAAACATTTCATTTCACATTTCAGTAATAGACTTTAAATTAAGAATAAAGTAACATTAAATTAATATAATCTAATGTTCATAAAAGAACGGCTGGGCATAGATGAAATACTATAATGTACATGATGAACATTTTAAGCATGTGAGAAGAAAATGGCAGAAATGTTACGGCCCTTACCGTAATAACAAGTTTCTTTCTCGATAGTTGGATGATAATTATATTATATTATATATTATTATAATTTATAGCATGTACATTTGGGTGGCATTATTCAAATATTCCCACACTGTGAGAATGTGGGAGAGAGTAAAATGTGGTATTTTCGACAGGTATGGATCAGCCTTCTCTTTTAGATCAAATAAATCATTTTGTGGGAAACTTTGAGAACTTTGCAAATCTTATACATGCACAAACAGTTACATAATACACTAAGGAAAAGGGAAAACATCAAAAAGCATCATATGACCCCTTTAATGCTATTTTGGATCAGAGAGAAACATATGGACAAATTATGGGGGTTGCTGAAGCATAATAATTTAAGAAGTTATCCTTGGTTTAGTCCCCAGTTTATGTTCACAGCCGAGACACCTTTAACTGGCATATTGTAACAGCTTGTGAATCTAAAAATGTTTTAGACTGTTCTGTTTAATTATTTTACCTGCTTATCTTGTCTTAATGTAAAAGGCTTTTGGCTTTTTTTTGTGCTTTTTGATTTTAAAACGCAGCTCAAGTTAACCCCCCTCAGACTATAGAATTAAATAAAAGGTGAATTTAGAAGCTAAATATGGGGTGGTGGAGAAATGTCTTAATTGTAGACATATAGAAAATGACTGACATGAAGAATGATCTCGCTCCGTTTAAATTTATGTTTACAACTTTATTTAATAATGCTTACATTCCTGATGTCCATCATGAGGTAAATTTCTAAGTATTAGAAACCATCTGTTATATGATCTCATTTGTAAGAACTCACAGCGAAATAACTTTACTGTTTCCGTCAGGATGACTGATGAGATATGATGCAGTAATAGTGTCATCTGATACCCATAACAGGCATCTTATAAGGTGCATTAGACTGAAAGCAAAACTGCCGATGTTTGGTGACTTTACTGGAAGTACTTCAAAACTCAAAACCTGTAATGTTTTCTTTTGAAACGTTTTCACGTGGTGCATATATGACAAGTGAGACCTGATACTGGAGATATAAATCTCTTTTAGCTCCTGTGCATGAATTCACTTTATGAAGCATCTGAAGTTTTGATGTTCTCAGAAATGACAAATGTACACGAGGTGTAAATGTCATGTGGATCTGTCCCAGTGTTTCACAGCTCTCTGTGATCAGAGGACACCAAGGATTTTCCTTATGACGCATCTGTTTATGTTAATAAGCATATTAATGCAATTCAATTTTATTTATATAGCAAAGCAGCTTTACATAAAATAAAAAGAGAAAATGTCAGACATGTTAAACACAGAATGCATGATATTATTGCAAATAATATGTGTGACATGTATATTAACAAAACTAATTAGGCATACTAGGCTTATAGAAGGTTTAAGAATAAAGTAAAAAATTAAAGTAAAATAAAACTACAAAATCATATTAAGCAAGATATGCCATTCCAGCTTACATGGAAATGGCATATAGAAAGACAACATCTTATGGGACAGGGCTATAAGGGATTTGTAGGGGCAGCCGTGGCCTAATGGTTGGAGAGTTGGACTTGTAACCCAAAGGTTGCAGGTTCGAGTCTCAGGTCCGGCAGGGATTGTAGGTGGAGATTGTGAATTACTAGCACCCTCTCCACCCTCAATACCATGACTGAAGTGAGACCCTTGAGCAAGGCACCAAACCCCCAACTGCTCCCCGGGCGCCGCAGCAATGGCTGCCCACTGCTCCGGGTGTGTGTTCACGGTGTGTGTGTGTTCACTACTGTGTGTGTGCGCACTTGGATGGGTTAAATGCAGAGCACAATTTCCGAGTATGGGTCACCATACTTGGCCTCACGTCACGTCACGTCCTTTCCTTCCTTTTTCAATAGTACCATAAAACACAAAACACACAACACACAAAAGTAAAATACATACATATACAAATATATACAATAAAAATACCTGAAAATTATACAATAAAGAGGAATGAAAGAGAATTAAAAACAAAGGAATAACAAAATATAAAAGTCTTTTGGACTGTAATTATATTATTTTGCTAGAAGCAATATCAACAATTTACAAGACCTTAAGCTGGAGGTAGGCTTGTAGATAATAGTACGTTTAATAAAATCAATCAAATTCCGATGATCTGTCTCAGGAGTCATGCCATCCTGTCCCCCTCCATCTGGTCCGGATAAAGTCTGGATCCAGCTGGCTACAGGACCTTGAATCACAGACAGATGTGTGGAGCCAGTACATCTGTTCTTATGGGAAATGTCCTTCATTCTGGTTTACCTAATTAATGCAGCCTAACAATCCCTTAAGGGATAGATAATAAGGGGGGGCTTTAATGTAGATTTAAACTGACATAGTGTCTGCCCCCTGTACAATATTGGGAAGCCTGCTCCAAAGTTGCATTTCTGTGACACTGTCAGAACTGTGATCAGTGTAATAATCTGATGTATTTAAAAAAGAAAATGGTAATGTGTGATAATGTGTGGTACAAGTGGTAATGTACTGTATCTGAAAGTTGAAATATCTTGGCATACATAAAATAATGACTTTTTCCATGAATATAACAATAATGCAAACAAATATCTACAAATTTAAACCGAAATTTAAACTGGAATTCTAATAAGAAAACAACTTCCTAAACTCTTAAGAAACTTTTTATCTCTGCACTTGAGTTATTCTACATCCTAAATTTGCAATCTGTCACATAAAATTACCATTAAACTCAAATAATACAAACCAATATGTTAATATTAATATGGAGACCAAAGTCAGCTTTTGAAATATAGCTGTAAGCAGCAATGACAGGCCCAAGCACTACGGTGCCATTGCCACAAGCAGCTTCCTTAAAAACAAAGCACAGTGGGCACCAGTGATGCGCGGGTCAATGTATAAACAACCTGAACCCGACCAACGTTTTCAACTAACCCGCCCGCAACTCGGACCACAAAAAAGAAAAGGAAAATATTGTACCCGACCCGCTTCCTGACCCGCATTTATTTCAAATGGTGCGCTTGCTGACGTGGCGCGCTCAGAGGTGCGGCGGCGAGAGCAGGCAGTTCTTGAGGCAACCCATCATTTTCCATTTCAGCTGTCTAGATGCATATTACTGATGAATGCGATGTTTATGTTTCGACCCTGCTTGAAGAATTCATCAGCAGGTCAACTGAGAGAAGGCCCATTTTTGGAAAAGTGTGAAAGCCCTTAGGAGCGCAAACTGTTCTTTTTCTGAATGTTGATATAGCCTAGTGTTATGTAATAAAGGCTTGATTTATTCATTTATTTCGTTTCATTTTCTTAATTAAGATGCTGCATGTGTTTATCCAGTCTAATCGAAGTGTGCGTCTCTCCCCCGACTCTCCCAACAAAAATCCCACCCCCTCTCAGAAAATACATAAAACTGACATTACCGTTTAAAAGTAACCTATTAAAATGATACAATGGCATTGCTCAGTTCAACGTGTTGGAAAATCGGGAATTTTGTCCCGCGTCAGCATTTATTCAACAGTTAATAACGCTCAACATTCAAAAGGTAAATTTTCCTTTCTCCAAAAGGATTTTCCACTTGTATTAGTAGACTTAGGCTATTTCGCCACATGTATGCCCAATTGAAGCTCTCACAAGCACAAAATACAATACAGGCATAGAATATGTTAATAAAGTCTTTATTAACGCATTTTAAACGAACAAAAACAGGTAGCCTAAACCAAAGACTGAGGCTACAATATCCATAAATAGATGTTCACAAATACCCATGAAAGTAAAACTGAAAACTGAAACAGACAGTAAACTTAACATGGGCTTAAAAAAAGGCTAAAGGGTGCCACTTGTTGTTAAAAAAAAGTAGCCTAATACAAGATAAACGCAAAATATGCATTTGTATAAATAAAATAGGCTGCATTGTTTAGCCTTCACAAATTCATAAAACTAACACAGGAACCTAAATCAGATACAGTAAGCCTAACTTGGGCTTAAAAGGGCTATAAGGTGCCGTTGGTGGCCTAAAACAGAAGAATAGCCTACTTATTTTTAGCTTTCCTCGCGCTGTGTAGAAATAATATTGAATCACCGTCCCTGGGTTGAGACTCTATGACACGACCTGCGGAGCTGAATGTGCGCTCACTGGCTGCACTTGATGCTGGAACGCATTGTATTTCATTGAAAATTGTGTCTAGTACTACATAAATTACAAAGGTTTAATTGGCATCTTTATTTCCAACGACCCAACCGACCGCGACCCGAATATCATTAAAAATATTTTTGGATGACTCGTAACCGCGGGTGGCCGCTCATTTTGGATCAACCCGCGCATCACTGGTGGGCACTAACATTTAACGCATTAAATAAGTGGAGTCTATTTTAAGTGGCACTGGCTGCTGCCACGTCATAGCCACGTCATTGTGATCAGCCCACAACAACCAAATGTATTTCCCAAGTGTGATGTAAAATCACTCAATGCATACAGAAGATATAAGACACTTCCTGTTCCATTTATTGGCATAAATTGAATTTTATGGCAACACCATTCGAGATACCAAGAATCTGTTCACAGTCTAGCATTTTCAATGTCTCTTTTATTTTTCTGACCAAGTATGAAGTGACTTAAAAGGGTGGTGTTTGATGACCAGCTGAAATTCACTACCCACGTTGCAACAATCTCTTGGTTATGCAGGTATGTGCTTTCCAACATCAGGAAAATCTGATCTTTCATGTCTGAGCACACAAAGTAGTTTCTTGTCCAAGAACTCGTAACATCAAGGCTGGACTACTGCAATGCCTTCTGGCTGGCCCTCCAGCCAATGCAACCAAACCCCTGCGAATGATCCAGAATGCTGCAGCACGTCTGGTCTTCAATCAACCATGAAGAGACCATGTCACACCTCTCTTGATTTCACTCCACTGGCTACCTATAGCTGCCACATTACATTTAAATCTCTGACCTTGCCCCCTAGGGCAGTCACCCGAACTTTACCCTTCAAGCTCAACTCACTCCTAGAGACATATATCCCCTCCTGCCAACTACGGTTTGTAAATGATCTGATTGTTCCCCCACAATGAGGTACCAGATTGCTCTCTAAGACATCCACAGCTCTCTAAGACATCCAGTCTGCTCCCAGACTCCACCCGAAGACCACCACAACCTTCGAGAAACTATTTAAAACACACCTGTTTCACAGACAGCTGACTAATCCCTAATGCTCTGATGTTTTTTCCTATATATATAAAAAAAATCTGTTTATCCTATCTCTAGCATTGGAATACAATTTTCACTTGTAAAGACTTGGCTTGTTGGTTCTTAGGATAAAATGTTTAATGCTCTCACTCGCTGTTGCATCTGCTAAATGAATAAAAAAATGTAGAAGGACTCTTAAACGCTTATGTGACATATTTCCTTCTAACAGTTGGTGGCGCTATGACTGTATCACAATAGCAACCTCTATGTCATTAGTCATTAGAACTGAACAAACAGCTCAAGTTTAAACAAAATCACTAAATTCACGCAGCAGATATGAGCCACTTCCCGTTTGCAATTAATTTATTGTAGGGCTACCCCCCACCCCCCTAAAAATCATGCAGTCTGTAGTGGACAGATATGTGGTAATTCTAAAATTAAAAGAATATCAAAAGTGTTCATTTCGAGAAGGTAATAGATTACCCAAAAAGGTGACATGCAAATTATGTAGGCAAATGTTTGCTCAAAATTAATTGATCACTTATTAACTGAAATGTGTCATACCATCCTGTCCCCCACCATCTGGTCTGGATAAAGTCCGGACCCAGCTGACTACAGGACCTTGGGGAAATGAAACAGACCGATTTAGTGTGGAGCCAGTACATCTGTTTTATGGGAAGTGTCCCTGGTTCTGGTTTACCTAATTAATGCAGCCTGACAATCTCTCTAAGAGATTTGAGTAATAAATCCATAGGACTATGTGTAGGCAAGATTAAAGAGGTGGGTCTTCAATTTAGGTTTAAACTGACAGTGTATCTGCCTCCTGGACAATACTAGGAAGACTGTTCCAAAGTTGTATTTCTGTGGCATTGAGAAGTAGCTTACTGTTAGCTACTTTACATGGCTGCTCATGCTAGATAAATATATGCTATTATTAGGAGCATATCCAAGTTTGGCTTAATCCATTAAGACCAAATGACAAGAATTGTCATAGATTGTCAGGTGTACCTTTACCTGTAGACCGAGAAAGAAGGAAAAACTAGTGATGCGAGTTAGATAATTGTCTATAGTGATGTAGTGTTTGCTAATTTATTGGCTCGCCATGGCAACACCATTCGAGATATCAAAAATACATTGCAATTTAGTATCTTCATTGTTATAATACAATATTTGCCAAATTGGGTGACAATCCAATAAATCCCCAGGAAGAGTATTTAAATAATTCAGTGCCTGGAGTTGACAAAAAATCCCCACACAAAACTTCTAATAAGCTAATGAATGTAATGTTGAAAGTTGTCCTTAATGAGAACAATACATGTGCCAAGTTTGGTGATCATAGGCAAAACAAACCTTGTCACTTTAGTTAATGGGGGTGTACAGACATGGGCGTGTCTAGAGCATTATCAGTGGGGGTGCCAAGGTGGGGCACCGAAAATACCTTCAATTCAGGGAATACCTTCAAGTGTGGCTGTGTTGGTCCTGCTGCCCGAGACTGTGAAATGTCTGCAGGCTTTCCGGGGTTCCTCAATCAATGAGTAATAATTAAAACAATTAGCTGTGCAGAGGGTACTGTTTGTCAAATAAATCAACCTAGAATACATACAATTGATTCTTCATATTAAGTTTAAATAAAAAGCAAGTTACATAAGCACAGACCCTTCAAAAATATGAAGGCAATTAGTCATTTTTAAAGGTTTTAGGAATTTAATTAACATACTTATGCTCATTAACACCCATTTAGACAATACCTTCCAGAAATATGTCAAAGTAAAACAAATGGAGCATACCATGTGGTCCTGGCAGAATGCGTTCTGTGGAGATGTTGGCATGTAGCGTCTGAGGTCTGTCACTATCACCCCCAGACCTGTGCTGACACAAATTTTCTTCATGGTCTTCAAAATCAGACTGGTCACTTACAACTGAATTGTCTGCAAAATACAGTAAAATAATAATAATAAACAGATTAGAGATAGAATCAAACATCAGTTGCTGAACATGTGCAAACAAAAAATAACTTTCAGGTCTCAACTACAACTTTACATACTCTGTATTCTGTTGAGGTTGATTGTGCTTGTTCATCACAACCAAACGTTGATCCTAAGAAATGATGAAATTTCACAAGTAAATATTTCTTTAATGAGAAAGCAAAACAAGCACTCTGACCAAAGAACATTATTATGTGTACTATAGCAGAATAAATACCTTCACTGTATTTTAGACAAATTCATGTGCATGCTGTTACGGTAGAGGCTCCAGCTCCATCTCAACCGCGGCAGCAGAGGGAGCCATCTCCGGAATACTGACCATTACACCTTGGACTACAATTCCCACAAGCCGTCTGACTCATCTGATTACTTCCTGAAACGCACCTGATCATCATTTCCCCAAGCAGATATAAACTGAAAATAAACTTATCTTGTGTATTGACCTGGACCATGTTTGGATTTTGATTCTTGCAGCCTGCCTATGTCGAATTGTTTGTTTGGTTTTTGAAAGTTTGCCGTCTGCCTTGACCCCTGTCTGTTTTATGTTTTCTGATTGTCTGCCGCCTGGCCTGATCTTTGCCTGTTTAATGTTTCTGAATGTCTGCTGCCTGCCCTGACAATTGCCTGCTTTACATTTTTGAATACTTACTGCTTACTTTTGTCTGGGACTTTGATATCTGAGTTTATCTTGTTATTTTACCATTAAATCACTGCAAATGGATCCGAATGTTTCTGACCCTTCGTTACACATGCAATTACTACCATTTTAGTTTGCTTCATACAAATGAAATGTAACGTCTCTCAAATATCCCTACAATTTCCTCTACACTTCACATACTTGAAGTTGCAGGAAGCACAGGTGAAAATGATGGCCACTGCTGTTGGCTGGGTCCACTGGCATCATTCTCTGTCTGGCCTGTTGATTCCTTGCTGGCTGCCTCTGTTCCAAGAACAATGTTTTCTTGCTGCCTGACTTTTTTTTTCTTGCTGCCTAAAATTTTCCTCTTGCTGCCTGACAAATGCAATATGTCAGACATTGCGATGTTTTGTTTTGCCAGTCAAACATTTCAGAGCAGTATTTCCCTGTTGATTCCCTGGTTAGTTTCTTAATTGTATCTTGTTTCTTGATTGTATCTTGTTTCTTGATTGTTTGCTGTCTGCCTCTTGTTTTTGCCTGGATTACGTTTATGACTGTTTTCTGCCTGCCCTGACCTCTGCCTGTTTACCTGTAATTTTTGCCTTACCCTCATTGATCTGTTTGCCGGTATCTGACTGTTTTGCCTGTTTGGCCATTCTGTTTATTAAAAAGCTGCATATGGATCCACACGCCACAGAGTCGTCAACCAGGTGCATGCACGTATGATGTAGGGACCATCATTTTGTGCCACCAGGCCCCCCTGCCCTGCCCTGCCTATGTGCCAGCCTTTGCCCACCCTATTGGTTGATGACTGTGATGTGTGTGCCAAGTTTTAAGAGTTTTTGAGTACGTTAAGGGACCCAAAGCCCTGAAAATCTTGGAAAAGAAGAATAAAAAATAATAAAGATGCCAAGGTCATGGGTTCGATCCCAGGGGTTGCACATACTCAGAAACAATGTGTAGTATAATGCAATGTAAGTCGCTTTAAATAAAAGCGTCTGCCAAATGCATAAATGTAAATGTAAAAATGCACCTATGAATGAAGGGTCAAATTAGGGACCAGTTACAGTACCCTAGCAACTGCCCCATAGACTTTCATGGAAAAAATCCTATAAACGTAACATTGGGCAGATCTTTTTAATGTCACAGCTTTGCATTAGAATGTTGTTGACACGATCATATTACTCAGCATAGAAAGCAGCAACAAATGGCGATAAATTTCAACTTGATAGCTACAACCTAGAAACTAGGTACAGTACCCTAGCAACAGCCTCACTGATTTCATTGAAAAAAGTGAGGGGCATCAGAACATCGTAAAGACATTGTGGTTGGCCTCTTTTGACTCAGACTGGCCAGTAGTCTTTATTTTCATAGAAACTGTTAAAGAACAACCATGCCCTAGCAACCATTTAATCATGGTAACATCATGCTGAATCATACTAGTGTCATATTAACCTATTATAGCAGCATGCTAATTTATGTTAAATTATGCTAGCATCATGCTAGTGTCATATTAAAGCATGCTAATATCATGTTAAATCATGCCAAGCATCATGATAAATCATGCTAAAACATGCCAACATCATATTAAATCATACTAGTATCATACTAACAATAACAATATGTTAAACCATGCTAAAACATGCTAGCATCATATCTGTCATGGACAAGCCTTTGACTCCACCTCCTCTGCGTGAGTATTGACATCAACACCCAGACTAACTCCCAACAACTCCGAACTCCCAACATTCACTTCACCCTGAAACAATCATTGCCGTTGGTGACCTGGACCTGGACAATCAGCTCTGCCTATATATAGCTGGACTATTTTCTGCTTCATTGCGAAGTCTTAATTTGCTTTTGCTGTCATTTCTGAGTGTTTACCCCTGTTTGCTATTGTTTTATTACTGTTTGATTTGGATTGTGTACCGTTTCTTGCCTGATTGCTGCCTGCAATGATTATTGGATTATTCTATCTCATTTATGATTGTTTGCCATCTGCATTGACCCTTGCCTGATTTTTTATTCTGTGTTGCCATGCCTCCGTTATTGCTGTTTATCTGTTGCCAACTTCTGCCTGTTTGACCACGTTTATGAATAAAGCGCTGCACATGGATCCCAATGCCTCTGAATCTTCATTACAGAAGACTTTGCCCGAACTCGATCCAGCTGCAATTGCTCATTTCTCTGCCGAGATGTCTGTGCAGGCCAATCAGCTGGCTATGCACCAGCATCAACTCACTCGGTTAACCACCCTCACTGAGGAGTTAGTTCGAATGCTACAGGGGACCGGCTGAGAGAGCCACAGGCTCTTTACTTAAACCCGCTTCTCCACCACCACCACCTACAGCCGCTGCTATTAGCCCTCGTCTAGCTTTCCCCTATAGATTTGATAGAAACCCAGCTAGGTGTAAGGGATTTTTGCTGAAATGTTCATTATTTGTAGAACAGCAATCTGCTCTATACCCAGCTGAATCCAGCCGTATAGCTTTCGTTTGCTCTTTGTTATCTGGCAAGCTGCTGGATTGAGCTACGGCTATGTGGAGATTTGAGGGCTCTGTATTCCCTACATTCCCTACATTCCCTAAGTTAATTTCGGGAGGTCTTCTAACACCCAGCGGAGGGTAAGAGTCCGGGTGGACAACTACTTATGCTTACACAGGGCCGGAACACCGCGGTCTGCACTTCATTTTCATACTCTAGCTGCTCAGATTGAGTGGGTTGAAGACACCCTGAAACTGCTGTACCGCAAGGGCCTCACAAGGGAAGTATAGCCTGAACTGGCTTGCCGTGACGAGGGGAGAGGCCTCAATGAATATATCGAACTCTCAATACAAATGGATATTCAAGTTTAAATTTAATTCACTCTCGTTGACCCAGTTTCTTTCTCTTGCAACCCAGGTCAGAAATGCCTCCGACTCCTGAAACCATGCAATTATGTCCGGTTTAAATAGTGTGGAGTAATGGCGGTCAGATAAGGAACCAGGAAGTAGTCCGTTCCAAGGTAAGTGCCTAATGGGAATTGTAGTTCGGTCCAGATTCCGCTAGTACTCTGGTGAGGGTTCCTTCTGGTGGCGCGGTGGAGATGAGGCTGGAGCCTCCACCGTGACAGAAGCTATGGACGAGAAGAAGGTCAGGGCGGTAACAGAACGGCCTGAGCCACTTACTTCCCTTACCAAGTGCACACCGGGCAAATCAAAGTGGTCTCCTAAAGCCGAACGCGCTTTCACAGTGCTGAAAACTAAATTCACTTCAGCACCGATTCTCAAACACCCCGATCCCAATCACCCCTTTATTGTGGAAGTCGATGCTTCTAACACCGGTGTCTGCACTATTTTGTCTCAACATCACGGCACTCCTCCTAAAATGTTCCCTTGCGCATTTTTCTCCAGAAAACTGTCTTCCACAGAACGTTATTATGATGTAGGCAACCAAACTATTAGCCATTAAATTAGCGCTAGAGAAGTGGCGGCCCTGGTTAGAGGGAGCTAATCAACATTTCACTGTGCTCACAGACCACAAAAATCTCAAGTACCTACATTCTGCAAAACGGCTCAACCCCAGACAGGCTAGATGGGCATTATTCTTTACCGGGTTTAATTTCACGGTCACCTATCGCTCTGAGTCAAAGAATACCTAGGCTGATGCATTATCTCACCAGTGAGAAGAACCTGTCCCACCTCTCACCTTAGACAAAATCATCCCTAAAAAATCATTCGTAGCTCCGGTTCAATGGGATATTCAGACAGAAATCAATCTTAAGAGCCTAGAACCCCCACCCCCAAATGCCCACCCAACCTTACTTTTGTTCCAGAACCCCTAAGAAAACGTCTCATAACCCAGGTCTACAAATCCCCCAGCTCTGGCCATTCGGTATCACAGCCACACTGCAATTAATAAAGAACTGCTTTTGGTGGCCCCCTCTATCTTCTGACACCATCACTTTTATACAGAACTGTTCCATAACATCTAAATTATCCAAACAACTCCCAGCCAGCTTGCTTCAACCCTTACCCACTCCTCGTCGTCCCTGGTCCCATATATCGATAGATTTTATCACCGATTTGCCTAACTCACAGGGCACAATTCCACCATTCTGACTGTGATTGACCACTTCACTAAAGCCTGTCACATAATCCCTTTCCCTAAACTGCCCACCACTCTCGAAACCAAGGCTTTATGCAATTTTGTTTTTCATGGCCTTCCTGGGGATATTGTATCGGACCATGGATCTCAGTTTACATCTAGGGTTTGGACTGCAATCTTTAAGCATCTGGGGGTCAACATTAGGTTAACTTCGGGTTATCACACGCAGTCTAACAGACGAACAGAACGTCTCAGTCGGGAGATTACCAGATTTCTGAAGTCATACTGCCAACAAAAACAAAATGATTGGAGTAAGTTCATTATGTGGGCAGAATACGCCCAAAACTCTCTAGTAAAACCTGCAACTGGCATGACTCAGTTTAAATATGTGAATAAGCCTACAGACAAGGCCAGTGGGTCTGGTTGTCCACCCGTGACCTTTGGATCAAGTCCCATTGCAAGAAACTCAACCCAAGGTACGTAGGTCCATTCAAAATTATCTGTCAGATTTCTGCTGTCTCTTGCCATCTTGCATTGCCCAATAATTATCGAATTTCTCCCACCTTCCACATGTCACTGCTAAAACCTGCTGGCGAACTGAGGGGCGAGTCGTAGGGACCTCCCAATGAGCAAACCCCCCCATTGTGGTAGATGGTGAGGCGCCGGGGTGGCACCATCTAGTATCTGGTTGACTGGGAGGGGTACGGAGGAGCGCTTGTGGATTAATGCAGGTGACATCCTTGATCCCAGTCTGATTGAAGAGTTTCATAGAGCACACCCAAAGAGACCGGCCCATCGTCCTCGTGGAAGACCACGGCGTTGTGGGCTTTCTCGTGTCGGGAGCCACTTGCAGGGGGGGGGGGCTTTGTCATGAAGTACCCTTCGGCTCCGCCTCCCTCGCGCCAGCAGAGGGACCCATCACCTGAATATTGACATCACCACCCAGACTACAACTAAGCCGTTGGCCACCTGGGGACAATCAACTCTTCTCTGCTTCATTGTGAAGTCTTGATTTGCTTTTGCTGTCATCTCTGAGCGTTTATCCCTGTTTGCTATTTTGTGTTTGATTTGAATTGTGTACTGTTTCTTGCCTGATTGCTGCCTGCCTGCATCTTGTTTATGATTGTTTGCCGCCTGCCTCGACCCTTGCCTGATTTTTTATTCTGTTGTTTACCTGGTTACGTTTGGATTGTCTATCGTGTTTGATTGTTTGCTGCCTGCCTTTTGACATTGCTTTGGATTACGTTTTTGATTGTTATCTGCCTGCCCTGACCTCTGCCTGTCTTATCTTTTCTGATTTAGTCTATTCCCTATTGCTCTGTTTGCCGGTGTTAGACCTATTGCCTGTTTTGACCATTCTATCAATAAAAGTGCTGCAGATGGATACACACGACTCAGAGTCCCCGTTACAATAACAACCAAGAATGTCACACAAGCAATAAACTAGCATTCAGTTTCACAACAAGATTCACAACATCCTCGCAATATGAAACCAGGTTCTGCGCAGACAAACAGCACACATTTTCTACAGAAAATGTTAATATACACAAATGCTAGTACAAAATGCTTGTCTGTGCTAATGATGAAAGTGTTTTCTCTATAGCTTGATTAGATCAGATTGCAATGATATGATATGTTGTTTATGAATCATTTCCCACTGACAGCACTTCCCTTGTCAAATACATCAGAAACATTCTTCATAAGAGGTATACAATATAGAAGACAGACTGATTGCATTCCTTACATACTACTTTGACGTCCTTTATCGAAGTTCTGTTCTACAGTACACAGAGATATAACATGCAAGGCTGAGGTATCTATCATTTGTAGTTCAAAACCAGCATTTATAACACATGATAGGCACTCACTTTTCCCTCGTTTTGTGTTTTGGAGAGCACTCGACTATTTCACCCTGCATCCCAGCTACTAGTCTGACCTCAGCATGTTCAGATTTAGCTGACCAGGAATGGTTGGGACAGCTAGCACAGCCCCTGGCTCTGAGAAACAGTCTGCCTCTGGAATCCAGAACATGCTTTTAACCACCCTAACAACAAAATATAAATAGAGATGCTTGGTTAGCCGACCCACAGCCAATGCCAACTGTTTCTCTCTCTTAGTGTTAGGAAAAAATCTAGAGGAAAGAACAGAGGGTGGAGACATATATATAGAACAGGCAATGGTGTAGACAAGAGGTAACATTGCAGATTATTTTTTCTGAAGGCCAGAATTCAATGATGTTGACAATGCAAATTTAAGGCTGACTAAACATTTGATTTCATTTTCATTTAGATCAGGGGAAATTTGCTTGGTACTTTTTCTAAGAACCTCTGAATAATAAAAAATATTTATGTATTTGTTTGATAATTACATTAAGTGTACAATGTTATTTAATAGCAAATACTTTTTGTTATAAATATTGTACTAAAGTCAGAGCAACCATAAGGAATGTGAACAGCAATTTATTGGTGTATTCAGAGATGTTCAGGCCACCCATTCTTGCATGCATTTTTCTTTATTTCATAAACATTATGACATTACACAAACATGAGGAAATATTAAAGTCAGCAGCCTTCATACTTATGATCCTCTTTCCATATTTTACCTGCTTAAAATATCTAAATATATAATAGTATAAAGTTTGTTCTTTATGTAATTGTGCTATTTTCTTAGTACAACATTTTTTCTGGGTAGGCTGTTTTGTTCCAGCACTCAAAAATAAATTACTGTATATGTTAGATTTAGAATATTCCTTTGTAGTAATTTTGCTTTCTGGATAGTGAAGACCTTGCTAAATAACAATATTTCACATTTAAGTCAGAAGAAGAACAGAGGAAGACTTAAATGTGCTAAAGTAAAAGCCTGGACAAATATTTAACTTAGAGAACTTTGGATGACACTTTTCTGCCTCCCCCCTGCTCAGAGGAAGAAAACAACTGAACAGAGGAGGACAGAAAGAATATGGAGGAAGGCCAAGGTGAGGTCTGGAGAGGGTAGACTGAGACCAACTAAACAATCTGGTTGATGCAGAATCCTTCAAATTCTAGAATGATTAAAGGTCAGTTCATCCTAAATCACACAGAAAACTGTCAACGTTTCATATTGATTTGGAATGATAAGGACTGAAACAATCTAAAGAAAAACCTGATTTAGACAATTTATGAGCTATTTCACTCTGAATACAATTGTAACTGACAGATAAAATAGAATTATAACTGAAGCATTTAAATTGCAATGCAATGGGTCACCAAAATAACAAAACAAACTTCTAAAGGTGAAATGACAAAGATAAGAGGAATGTTACAGACAAACTATAGCTTTTAAAAAGACACAGCATTGACTTAAGACTCATAATAGGGTTATTGTAAAGAAGAGGCTGAGGCAGAGGGATCCATTTGCAGCGTTTTATTAAAGAGAGTAAACAGTAAACAGGCGAGGGTCAAAAGGGGTGATCAGAGCAATGAGGGCGAGACAAAAACAAAACAATGAAACAGGCAAGGGTCGAGGCAGGCAGCAAACATTCACAAACACAGTCCAAAGTAGAGTCAAAAGGCAGGTGGCAAAAAGTTATAAACGATAAACAATCCAGTTGGCAACGGTAAGGCATTTCAATAGAACGCTCTGAAATGCTGCACATGGCAACAAGACATCGCACAGAGTGGTGTGTAGTTCTGGGCTTTATAGTTCCGCTAATTGAATTAAGGTGCCAAATAGGAAGTAATCAGAACCAGGTATGGGGTCATGGGAAACCTAGTCTGGGAAGGCATTAATATTCTGGCAAGGGATCCCGCTGTAATAAGGCAACAGGCCTTGGAAAAATGATCCACAATCATGAGGATGGTGATGTCCCCCTGAGAGTTTGGGAGATCTACAATAAGTTAATAGCAATATGGGACCAAGGTCTTTGTGGTGTGGGTAGTGGTTGAAGGAGACTGGCTGGCAGTTGTCCGGGTGTCTTGGAAACCTGACATATGGGGCATTTTCTTACATAAGCTATGGTATGTGGGGAGGTTCGGCCACCAGTAGCGGTTTCTAAAGAGGTGGATGGTGGCCGCGATACCGGGATGTCCAGAACTGGGGCTTTCGTGAATCTGAGTGAGTAACTGTTTTCTGAAGGCATTAGGGACAAACATAAGGTTCTCGGGACATTCAGGGTGAAGTGGATGTGAATCGTTAAACTGTGAAATTTCTGTATGTAAATCCCATTGTACCGGAGGGACAAGGAGTTTCTCTGGAATTCTATTCTTGGGCGTGACTGGCAATGGGGTTTGCACTAGTACTAGTTTAATAGCGAGAAGCTCCTGGTTACCCACGTCGTGGTTTAGCTTTTGCGAAAAATAAGTGCATGGGTACATTTTAGGGGGTACACCATGTCGCTGGGACAGAATAGCTCCCACACCTACATCAGATACGTCTACTTCTACGATGAAAGGCAATTCTGGGTCTGGGTGGCGTAAAATAGGAGCGGTAGTGAATCAGTCTTTAAGTTCATCAAATGCTCTTAACGCAGCCTCGTTCCAAGTCACCTTACTAGAATTCCGCTTGGTGGGGGAAGTAAAAGGAGAAGCCATAGAGCTATAATTGCGGATGAATCTGCGGTAAAAGTTAACAAACCTGAGAAATCGCTGCTGCTCCTTGAGAGTTTTGGGGAGTCCCTCTGAACTGATTATGTAACCCAAGAAGGCGGTACTAGTCTTATGGAATTCACATTTCTCCCCCTTTATGTATAAGTTTTGGATCAAGCACTGGAGAACAGAACGGACATGGGCAATGTGTTCATCTAGAGTCCCAGAATAAATTAGAATATCATCACTGTAGACTATAGCAAATTTATCGAGCATATCAAGGAATATGTCGTTCATGAACGACTGGAAAACCGGTGACCAGATATTCATAATTCCGAATACGTACTAGGTTATAGGCGCTGCGGAGGTCAAGTTTAGTGAAGTATTTTGTATGTCAAAGGTGCTTTAATGCTATGGGAATAAGAGAGAGTGGGTAGTGGAACTTTATGGTAACCTTGTTGAGGCCACGGTACTTAATACAGGGTTGTAGACCCCCGTCCTTCTTAACAAAGAAAATCCCAGCTGAAACCAGGGAGTTGGACGGGTGAATAAACCCCTTTGCTAGCTTCTCCTCAAAATATTATTGGGCTGAGACAAGGAAAAAATCAACCTTTAGGGGGTTTAGCCCCAGGAATGAGGTCAATTGCAAAATCTACATCACGGTGCGACAGTAATTGTGAAGCCTTTTGCTTACTAAACACTATTGCCAAATCAGAATATTCGGGTGGTATTTCAAAAGAAGTGGGAGACGGCTTTATCAAGTCAGCTATGGATGTGTTGGAATGAGAGAGAGTGATCTATCTAAGGCAGGTCAGGTGTCAATGGTCTCCCCAACAAGTTATCTCCCCCTCACCCCAAGAAATGCTAGGTTCATGGGAACAGAGCCAGGGCAGACCCAGAACGATAGTGTGTTGGGGCGCTGAAATGGCATAAAGGCTCAAATTTTCTGAGTAAAGCACCTCCACAAGCAGATGTGGTGCTTGTGGTGCTTTTCTGGTGCTCCACTTTTAAAGGAGTGTTATTCTTTTTAGCAAACTCTAGGGATATGAAATTAGCTGCTGCACCAGAATCAATAAGGGCAAAGGAGTCAATAGTAATGTCCTAGTAAACTAGAGTAATTGGAACACGAATGGAATTATTATGATCATTAGAAGTTGAGGCTACACTCACCTACACTCAAGTTTAGAGATGGGTCAGATGGGACAGGAGGTTATTAGATGACCGCAATACAGGCAGTGACCGGAATTTAGACGACGCTCCCGTTCCGCTGGAGAGAGGCGAGTGTAATTCACCTGCATTGGCTCGGGTTCGGCTGCATGATCGAAGCTAGGGATTTCATTGAGACGGTGGGGACGCCGAGATCAGATGAAGTTATTAAGTTATATGGATAATTTAATGTACTCACTCAGATTATGTCCCTCTTCACGACATGCAAGCTCCGATTGGAGTTCTGTGAAAAACTTCTCTGAATTGACGTAGGTAAGAATCAAAAGTAGTAAAAAATGACCCATCAGGCCGCCAAACCGCAGTAGCCCAATCCAGTGCTCTTCCAGTAAGGAGCGAGCATACAAAAGCAATGCGACTATTCTCAGTGGGGTATAGACAGGGCTGTTGCGACACAAAAAGAGAACACTGCAGCAAAAAACCCTTGCACTTTCCCGGATTACCATTAAACTTATCGGGAAAGGCTAGTCGTGGGCTCACAGAGGAAGTCATGGCAGATTCCGGAGGGTTGGACAAGGAGGGTGCTGCAGCGTTTACGGTTGACGGCTGAAACTGTCCTCAGTGAAAAGCTTGCACCAGTTGCTCCGTGAGCGTAGGTAACTGTGCGAGCTGTTGCTGATGGGTTGACAGTTGAGCTGCCTGATTCAATAGCTTGGTGGAGAGCAAGCGGACGGCTGCTGGATTGCTTTGTGGCGATGTCTTTTGTAACAAAGAGGCGGAGGCAAAGGGATCCATTTGCAGCGTGGCGAGGGTCAAACAGGGGCGATCAGAGCAATGAGGACGAGACTAACAGAACGATGAAAAAGGCAGTTTTAATAAGAGCTACATTCGGTACATCCAATAGCTTCATTGATTTATTGCTTGCAGTTCAATGATTCATTCATGAACTGCAGCTGCTGAACTGCTGTAAAACCAGCTATTCATTATTGGATCTGTTTGTGTTTACATAAAACGAACCATGAAAAGCTTATCATTTTTTAAACTAACCACTACACCAGAATAACAACTACTACCAGGAATATACAGTAGGAAACTCACCCTTCTTTAAAGGACAGGTTTTATCCTCTGTTGTGAATTTTGAATTGGAGACTTGAATTCATCTCTGCAGCATGACATAAAAGTAGGTTGTGCTGTGTATTAATTATGTCCATGTGTATTAATTGTGTCCATTTGGTTTGTAGGGCATTAATTACCTCAATATTAGTGTTTATCATGCTCTGTTTTTGTTTTTATGCTCTGTCACATAATTGCATGCAATTGTATTGCTGTGGATATCAATAAAGAACATATGCAGCAACTTCTGGGGTTTTAAAAAGCCTTTTCATTTAAGCAGGACTAAAGTAGACTGGCATAGTCCTTACTAAATTGTAGCGTTTGAGAGAAAATAATTTTTTTACCTCAGGACAAATTGGGTTTCAAGTAATGCTATCCAGCGTGTGTTATGTTGATTTGGAATACAATACATGGCATCTAGCTGCTAAGAATATGCAGAAATGATTGATAGCTATTTACTTGTTTTCCATCCTTAACCAGTTGCTCTTTTTAGAGTTATATTATCCTTGGAAGCTGTGAAGTGAGAAGTGACGCTTTGAAAGAGAAAAGTCAACCAGTTTGCCCAAAAATGTGCAATTATTGAGGAATTAAGGATACATTCGAAAGCAAATCAAAACCATTTCAGTACCAACATTTGAAGAAACTTCAATCTGGGACAAAAAAAATCTGGGACATTATACATGGGCAGTCCTCTTTGAATACCATACAATAATTAACTTTAAGAGGTTTAGTCTTTTTTTTGAAGGGGCACAGTCTCAAACCCTTGGACTGTTTGAACTACTAAAAATGAACTAGTTTTCATTACCCCTATGATGAGAAATGTGTTACTATTTCTCAAACTTGTAAAAGAAAATGTAGCCGATCATCCAAATATGGATAGTGCATTTATACACTTTCAGCTAGTAGCACAGTGACATATTTTAACATAGTATATATAGTATATACTACGAAGAGTGAGTGATGTGAATTGATTGGAACGCAGCCGTGATGGAGCTGCGTCTTTAAGAGAGACTTGTAGTAGGCGTGTGTAATGTTTGGACTGATGGTGGGAAGTGTCGCTTATTTTAGTCGCTGGCGCTCCAGGACCGATCCAGCTCCAATCCGTTTGGCGTTTTTGACATTTTCTTTTAATTCCCTCCGTGGTGTCAGCAATCGGATTACACTTCAGACAACGCGTTTCTCTCAAAGGTGAAGATAAACTGTAAGTTGTTTACTAATGTATAAATGCCTACTGGATGATGTGTGCCATTTAATAATGATCGCTCCGCTGACATTGCGAACCAGTGCCTGTGATTCGATTATTTCTGTAACTTTACCCATTCTTACCCATACTCCTGTACATATACACGATTTATTTGTTTAGAAAATATCCAAAAAACTCCACGTTACGCATATTCTTTTCTAAAATGTAGGTTTGTTTATATTTCATGCTTACATATGCAGATGGTTTGGTTTTCTGTTTTGCTGTAATCCAGGCCTGTTGCAAATCCTTGCTCGTGATGACAAGGGAAATGTCAACGTTTGCATTCGTTAATGAACAGTAAACAGGTGATTAATTTGTTATGGATGCGAACGTTTCTCTTTCGCAACAAGTCTCTGTTAGTTGTGCATATCAATTTCAAAATATATTATATTATAAGTCACTTGTCATTATTTAGCATTAATGCTGAGATAATATGTATTTTCAGTTTTGGACATTTATTGTTTTGCCGGTGTTGTGTAGTTGTGCTTGTGTTTGTATTATTTCCGTGGCGTGTAGGAGGCGCTGATTCTCTGTTACCACATGTAAAACCATTTAAATGTGCTCTTCGGTGAGTAGAGAATGTCTTCAAAACATCTTG
The DNA here is from genome assembly GCA_036877575.1 of Botia almorhae. Lineage (NCBI taxonomy): Eukaryota > Metazoa > Chordata > Actinopteri > Cypriniformes > Botiidae > Botia > Botia almorhae. The sequence continues at coordinate 99,456 of JAZGTJ010000523.1, forward strand.
TCCTGTCTTTGTTATAAGTTTTGTTTTATATGCCATATGATAATTAAATTATATACTTATGTTTATTTTGTTTACATAACATTCTATCAATCTTTTTGCAACAGTAAATAAAGACGGAAATGTAGTTTGTCAAAAAATATGAATGAGGATTACAAGTATACTAAATGATTGCTTTGTGTTCACACAGTATGTTTTGCTTTAGGTTTGTGATCTCTCAGCTTTTTTTGATAATGTTATGATAATGTGCATAATCAACTTAATGGCTGCTGGCTGCAGTTGAGTGTTAACGTACTAAGTGTTAATTAAAAACTTGAATACTCTGCGCTGATGCCCTGCTGAATATTAGGTATGTTTCCCAGCTTGGTTGAACTGTCCCTCTGTGTTAGTTAAAGAGGTGAATCATGCACACATGCACATGATTTGCCATTACTAACAAAAAGGTCAATGCAAAGGACAATGCAAAAACTTATTACAGGAGATGGTGGAAGTGACTTTTACAAAATAAATAATTATTAAAAGACTAATTAACTGATCTTGCAGATTTGAAATGAAACTGGTCTGAAACTGAAACAGTGGCAGCTTATACCTTTGTGAGCTTCTTGCTTTTAATATTTGGGCCACACTGCCCTCCAGGATGCTTTAGTAGAGACCTCTTTTTGTGTTTAGGGAGGGAGGAGGGAAAGAGAAGGCCATTGTTTTGTGCAAGTCACTGAGGTAAGCTGCTCAGGCTTTCCATTTGTAGCCAGATGTTGTTGTTGGCAGCACTTCTGGCTGGTGTTTGAGTAAGGTGAGAAGGCAGGCGTTTGGCAGGGTGCTTCTGTACAGAGAATGCAGCTCTTAGAGCAGCTGTGGTGTTTGTGTCAAGGTTCTGATGAACATTAAAACCATTTAACACACATTCAAAAGACCAGTTAAAAGAAGACAAACACACACAGTGAGTAAGGCTGTGGAGTCTTAATGAATCAGCATTGGCATAAGACATGAGAAGTTGTAGCATTGCCATGTGTTATTTATATAAAATATACACATCACCTGTCCTTTTACATGAATGTATCGTTTAGCAATGGGGCATGAGTTAAATTCTGTCCATCATCAATTCGTTTTACAATTTAGACTTTGCAATTGTACAAATCATCTTGGATTATATAATCAGTATTTCCATTGTACTGTTTCTACATTATATGCGTATACAATAATAATTATAATAATAATTAATATTAATGTGTATAATAAGACAATACACACAATAATATTGTGTGTATATAATAATAATAATATACACACAGGAACATGGGCCGTAATTAACACCTGCCAAGCACCAAGCATTTGCAATACATTTGTAAATGCAAGTACATTTTACAGATTTGGCTGGTAAATTTCTAGAAAACAGAATGATCTTTTCTAGCCAGCATGCTAAAACCTTGGAAAAATATGCAAAAATGCATTTTAAATTATGCTAACAACAAGTAATGCGTCTGTACAAGGCATCTCATAGGAAAGAAATATCACAGATGAGATCTCTTTAATACCTCAGTTATTTTATCTATTTAATCTCATTAAATGCTGAACAAATAGAAACTTTTGCTTGAGTCTCCCATGGCTCAGATATTTATCCTAAGAAAAAGACCCAGAAATCTCAAAAATGTCGCAAGCTGAGCTCAGATTTGCCAGTTTGAAATCAAAAGTCAAAATGATTGAAGTTTTCAATATGAACTCATATTTACTTAATAAATTTACCCAGTAGAACAGTATTATAGACTTCCTTGAATCGACCAAAAAAGGAGACGTCTCTTAAGAGACGTCTTTCAAATTTTGATTAGTTTTAATTTAACATCCTTAATGTGACAAGAAGTCAGATTTAGCAGTCCAGTGCTGCTCTTTGCTGATTAGAAGCTGTAGTTAAAATCGACTGGGCCTGACTGTGCGCCCGTCCCAGGAGCTGAAGAGAGTTGACTGCAAGAAAAGTGTTGTACATTTATTATTAGGTTTCAAGGCTCTGTCTTAGAAACACACTGAATGCCTTTGTCTTCTCAGGTTGGCCGACCCAGCCATCCAGCTGCTTTACGACAGGCTAAGCTGTTGTGTGTTAGTGGTAGCTGTTTTTGGCATGTTAAGGGTAAAGCAAGCAAAGGGAGTGGTTCAAGTGTTTATAACCCTGGCGGGCCTGTCTGCTGCTATGTTAGTTTATGTGCACAGTGTGGCACCTTAAATGTTTATACAGCAGATGTTGCAGTATTTATAAGGATAATGCAAATATAGAAATCAGTGCTGTTTTAGCACTAAGAGTTTGTTAATTATGTTATTGGGGTCAAGCCCCGAAGGGGTGAAGACCCCTATTAAAACCGTTAGTCGTTCTTCTTATGCCGCTCTTGAAGTTTATGGCAGCCCATAGAACCGTACATAGGAAAGTTGTGAAATTTTCTATTCTATTTTTATGACTGTGAAAGAAACCTGTGTGTGTCTCATTTGCGGGGCGACTTTGGCGACGGCAAAGCGGCACAATGTGGAGAGACACTTCACTACGTGTCACAAAAGCTACCATGCTAACTACCCACTGGACAGGGCACTACGTGTTAAGATTATTAGAAATAAAGTGCTAAATATCGATATCCGTTTCCCACCTTGTTGTCATTGTTAATAATTATTGTGAGAAATCATTAACGTGATCAGTGTCTTCACATAGATGAGTATCATTAATCATTATAAATAATGTATAACTAGAGGCAAACTGAGCAAATTTGTTATTTCAGAAGAGTGTATCAAACTGGTAGCCATTTGTATGACTCAGTACCCATGAAGTAGCTCTCAGTTTCAAAAAGGTTGGTGACCCCTGATCTACACACACACACACACACACACACACACACACACATACTTGTTTTTGCTACTTAGTGGGGACACATGACTACATGCAGCCTGGTGGGAACCACCCTTTCTGA